>CASHTH010004039.1:0-25680 GCA_030341885.1 Geodia barretti | reverse complement strand
CCTCGTCTGGCGGCCGAAGAAGAAGCCTCTTCTCTGTATTTTCCCTCGCTCGCCGTGACCTTGGTGAGCAGTTTCTTGTTCTCCTTAGCCACCTGCAACACCATGGCCTCCAGCTCCTTTACTCTCTCGTGTCGGGCGCTCTCTGTTTCCTCTACTTCCATTGCCACCTCCATATCCCCGTCCGCCTTGTGCTTGTCTTCTCGCTGTCCGGTTTTGGCGGCGTTTAGATACCGCACTTACCCCGCCCTCGAGTTTGGGTCAGGTTCCATTCCGCGAGGACGGATGTAATCCCGCGCGAGGGTTTGCGAGGGGTGCTCCGCAGAAACAGGGTATATAAGGTAGAGAGCCATGATGGAGGAAAAGGCAGGTAGCAGGAAAAGAAAGAGAGAGGAAGCAGAGAAGAGTGCATCGAGGAAAGAGTCTGCAGCTAACGAGGGAGAAGATGGCGGGTGAGCTATGCATTGTTTTGCGAGCCACTGTATAAACTGTTTACTCTGTCTTAGATCCCCGCGGGACTCTGGAGAGGTGCATTTCGTGCGAGGAGAGAAGCAGTATTTATTTGACGAGAAGGGGCAGAAATACCTGGATATAGGGAACAGTACTCCGCACGGTAACCCAGGCAAAGAAGGAAGAAAGAGAGAGATGTACCACAGATCCACTAATTAGTTATATATACCAACACATTCCTTCTCTAATAGT
Source organism: Geodia barretti (assembly GCA_030341885.1). NCBI lineage: Eukaryota > Metazoa > Porifera > Demospongiae > Tetractinellida > Geodiidae > Geodia > Geodia barretti. The sequence continues at coordinate 24,981 of CASHTH010004039.1, read as the reverse complement.
CAGCACATCGACGGAAACAAGCTCAATACTGAAATGAAGATGTGCCCATAAACATTTAACCTGCGGTGTGCACAACCCATACAGCAGTATTAGTATCGTTTTGTCTACGGCACGTGGTCATGTCCACCCCGACTGTGTGTCTGTGCAGCCAGCAGATGGCGAGCTAGAACACCAACACCAGATTCATCACGCCCGAATGATCACATTTGCCGAAAGTTGACATCCTCCCTCCCCCGATCCCCGAAGCAGTGCATCTTTCGTCAATTCCAGGTCAGTGGGCGCCAGGGCTTCTATAATTTGGCGGTATATACAGAGTTGATGTGATGAGCGGTCTGTAATTGTGGTTTTGGTCTGCAGGTCAGAGGCAAACGATCTCGCTCTGAGGATTGCAGAGGTTGCAACTGGCCACACCCACGCCATCTCTATCACTGGGTAACCCTTTATCTCAATGTCCTCACATTTCCTTTCATCATTATGGATTATTGATTATCTCTAGTTTCTTCCATGTGTTTTGTATGCTTTTCCCAGATGTTACCATGGCCACCTGCAGTCCTGACAGCTCTAAAGGAGACAAATCCTTCTTCTGAACTGCTCTAAGTAACTTCCTCCTTCTCTCTCTCTCTCCTTCTGCATCTTCATTCCCCACTCTTCCTCTCTCTCTCTCTCTCATTCTGCATCTTCATTCCCCACTATTCCTCTCTCTCTCCTTCTGGATAATTTTCATCTTCATTCCTCTCTCCTCTCTCTCTCCCCTCCAAGGCTCCCACTCCAGACATGTACAGAGGAAAATATAGAGACATTGAAGACTGCAGCCCGGCAGTATGCTGGTGAGTGCAGCAATCAATTGACAGACAGACTGCAGATGGGAAGCACATCTCGTGTTTCATTCACGAAACAGTCCTCACCCATGCCGGAATGATTCACTTACCTCGGGGATATCTGCCTGCAGTGTACAAGTCAGCAGAAACCCTAGCACTCTGCATGCCTTCGTCCAAACAAAACCAAACTGCCCTAAAATTGGGGAAATGCACCACAATTAAAAATCCACCCAAAGTAGCGGAAAATCTAATTCTGCCTGTACATTTGTACGGCAAATTTCAGAAAATATACACCATTTTCCACAATTTTTATTGTTGCATGCTTGGCAGGCGACCCTACGTAGCTCAAAACAAGACAATGTTTTTTCTCCATGTATTACCATCTGACTGATGTAAAGGGAAGTGTAATATTCCCCTCACATACCAGGAGTGTGCGCGAGGCAGGAGGGGTGTGTATAGCTGACGAGGCTGAGTCTGGTCTGGGGCGACTGGGGGAGGAATTCTGGGGATTCCAGACCCACGGAGTGGTTCCAGATATCGTGACACTCGGGGAGAGCATGGGGAACGGACACCCAGTGGGGGCTGTCGTCACCACCAACGAAATAGCCGACAAGTTCGCCAAGGGATCATCTTACTTTAATACAGTCAGTAGTTAATGGTTGCAGAACAAAAGTGCAGTTTTTATCACCTTTTAATGAAATTCATTGAGCAACATATAAAATTTTCAGTTTTAATGCTACTATATTATGGCAAAAATTTATTAGACCTTTTTACATGCATGTATACATAATATACAGCATTCCAACACCTCACATATTATCTGAGCCGGTTTTCTCTCTCTCCCATTAGTATGGGGGTAACCCAGTGTCAATGGCCATAGCTAAGTCAGTTCTGGAGGTGTTGGAGGAGGAGAAACTGCAGGAGAACGCCCGGGCAGTGGGCGCCTTTCTCACTCAGACACTGAGACAGCTGCAAGAGAGACACTGTGTCATTGGGGACGTGAGGGGGCTGGGTTTGTGCGTGGGACTGGAGATAGTTTCTGATGCTGGATCCAGAGATCCTGCTCCTGACAAGGCCAGGGACATTGTGGCAAAGTTAGCATTCTCAGGGTTCTATTCCAATTGTGTTTATTGCTCTTTCTCTGCCCTTCTCGTATTAGGTTGCTGAAGGAACACAGGATTGTAGCGAAAGTGGACGATGCTTGTGGAAATGTAATCAAAGTGAAGCCGCCCATGTGTTTTAGCAAGGAGAACGCCCAAGAACTCGTTTCAGCTCTGGATGAAATTCTTGTAGGATGAAGACCATTGTTTGTAATTTTCGCGGGCACACAAGTACGCACGCGGTGCATATTTGTGGTTAATTTACAGCGAGCAGCGCTGCTGCAAGACACGCCTTCAATTCTCAGCTATTATTAGGTGCTGCAGCGTAGTAAAAAGAGTTTTTTTTCAAAAGGTGTTGTTTATAAACGCAGTCTCTGAATAGTATAGCTAGGAGCGAAGTATATACAGTATGTCAGAACAGCACAACGGAGCGGGCGGAGATCTTCTGTTCGCGTGGCTGACGCCCATCGAGGCACACGTGGACAAGAAGCTGCACAGACCTCGCTCGCCGAGCCTCAACTCGCCTCTTCTGCGAGCCAAGACCGCCATCCGGAGGACGTTCAGCGCCGGCCAGCGAGCTCAGAGACACAAGGAACAAGGTACGGTTGCAGGTCTCCAGCAGTTTATAGTTGTGCAGTGGTCGATGTGGGTGATGAAGCTTGTAGCTGCAGGCACAGCCCGGCGGCTCTGCTTTGTCGTGTGACTACATTGTCTCGCCGGGATGCTTACACGCTGCATGCTACATGCCCACCACGTCGCTTGTTGTAGAACCCACAACACACTGACTGCACTGCACTCTACGCGTGCCAAACTCCCTATGCAGTGGAAGGATGTGTGTGTGTGTGTGCTGTGCGAAGCGTTCCTGCAGTTAGTCGAGTGTTAACCGTCCCATTGCCGTTTTTCTGTGCAGTGCGAGAGGCTGTGGACGCGTGCTGGTGGCTGAAGGCGGCCGGATTCCCCCAGTACGTCCAGCTATTCGAGGGTAAGCAAGTCAGAGAGAGCGCTAGCGCTTCACGCCTGGGTGATTTGCGGTCGCTTTGCTCACTGGGTTCATCTAGAAAGAGCACCCTCCTCTCCTAGACACAGCATGATATTTCTCACACTGCGTGGCTGCATACCTGTAAGGTCAGTTCTCACCCTGACTGCCGCCATGGGTCAGTGGATACATCCTCCACTTCCTTCTCACTGCGAAGAAAAGTTTGTGTCGTATTGTGCAGTTGATGGAGCGTGCAAAGACGTGAACATTAGGTGCTCCATTGAGCTATGGACACGTGCTGTCTTGGCTGGCTATGTAGCTACAACCTATAGAAAGCCGCTGTGAATGAGTGTGCCATTCTGGCAGTGTGTTCTCATGTAGCAACTTGAATTGGAGCTTCTGTCGCCGTCTGTGGTGTCACACAGAGGTCCCCAATCTCCCGTTCTTTTCACCCTCGCCATCGTTGTGGCCCAGTTGTGTGTATGTGTGCCTGATGCAGCGCCTCGCATTGAGCCATACACACTCGCGAACACCGTCTCGTGTCGCCCGCCATTGTCTGGGAAATTCCTCACTATTCAACGAATTCCGTTAATGCTCTCATCTGTCCGGCTTTGCCAAGTCTCCCACCTTCTCAGATATCCAGCCCATTGTTCCAAATTTCATCATCATGACATCTTCTCTCGAATGCTCTCATGTCGATATCGGTGGTTTTGGCTGCGGCGTTTACGTGTGTTGTTGACCGTGACAGTGCTTCGCAGACAGCTGTGTTGTGCCGCCAAAGCCTCTTGTCCGAGATGAGTGTACAGTGGTCCAGATACAAGTCTGGCGATTAAATGTGATTAGATTTCTGGTCTCACAACAAAAATCTGGAGAGGAGGGCACTAAACTGATGGGTTACTTGCCCCTTGGGTGGCTTCCAGGTGGCACCTATAGGGGGAAATCACTCCACTTTTTCCTCTCTTTTCTCCTACCCTCTCTCTCTCCTCTCTCCTCTCCTCTCCTCTCTCTCTCTCCTCTCTCTCTCTCTCCTCTCTCTCTCTCTCCTCTCTTCTCTCAATCCGGCATCCAATCCATCTCCCCTCTGCGCTCGACTCCTCTCTCTCTCTTCCTTCTTCTTCTTGCCTGCTCTCTGTAGATGGGCATTTCCCACTGAGCATTTCAATTTCAAGTGGAGAAGATCACAGTTTTCTGCTGCAGACTGAGCTAGAGACCTTAATCAGGTAAATAAGTACACATAAGTTGACCAGGGTTCACTGCTAGTAGGTAGGATGGCAGAATTAACCGGGTGTGTTAGGTACAAGGTCCCCCGACTAACAATATGTTGGTCCACCTACTTAATGTATGTGTCTTAACATTGCTTCATACAAGGCCGTTGAAGCCTTATTTGTGTAGGCGTGTGCTTGTAAAAATTTATATCTCTCTCTTCTTTTACTTGTTTAGACTGTTGAATGTGCTGAGTCGTTCGACAGCTCAGATGGAAGAAATATTGAGTTCCCCTAAGGTTAGCGAAGTTACATACGGGGAAGCAGGGAGGACAAAGAAGTGGGGTTTAGGCGTATTTCACATCATTCTTGCCCAGAGACTGTAGTAGTGGCCAGTAATGGTGTCCCTCCATTACCTACACTACCATTGTCACCTTCCTTCCTTCTCCTACACACTGTCCCCTATATGCGATCCAACCTCTGTTGGGTGTACACGTACTATAGCCGGTGTGCTTATACAGTATATGGAGTCGGTCTCCTTAACGGTAATAGGCTAAACTACCTCTGTTGCATAATATATGGCCCCATATGCACCGCGGTCCTCTCAATGGTGGAGATTCTGTGCAGAACCTATAGGAAAGCTTGCCTTCTTAAAGAGACACAGAATAAACTGCTCATTAGCATGTCTGGCGAAAAAACAATCGTCCTGTAATGGACTAGTATATTGCTTTTCCTTCAATATACACATTGTGGGAGCCTGTAATTAGGTACATAGCTATACAAGCTTTAGAGCCACTTTGTTGTGGGGGGCTACCTATTAGATTCTGTTGTTAGAGGAAGCAGACCTGTATATAAGTCAAAGACAGTCCCCATACTTCAAGGCGTTCAGTGAAGACTGCTATAAACTCTAGAGTCAGACACCAAGGTCAAAGTAGGAATCAGACACTGAACTCAGGGGGGATGTGGTTGCAGCTTCCTAAATGGTGGAATTCCCCTCTCTCTACCACTGCTTGCTGTTTCTATTGTCACATCAGGTGCTTGCCTAGCCGGCCTCCATGTGCTTGTGGTGTATGGAGGATGACTAGTCACGCAAAGTGTGAGATTGTTGCCTCTTCGTCATGTAGATTCCCTGTGTCTGGTGTATGTATGTATGTGTGTGTGTGACCAGCGAAGTTGTTAGACATGTGTAGCTTATGTTTCATCATCTAGTTTCACCTCTGTAATGAGATAGATCACTCGTTGTCCCACCCTCTCTCTGTCTTTCCTCCCCTTTTTACGACTTCTCCCTCTCATCTCCCCCCTGCCCTGAATCCCACATGCAGAGAGATCCTACCGGAGGTCTAGCCATAGAGAGAGCACTCAGCGATCGCTGGGTATACCGACAACACTGGCAAAACTGGGGCCGCAAAACACACCCCCGTCGTCATAGCGATGGCTCCGAGGGCGGTAACCTTGCCGACACCTCTTTCCCTTCGCCCGAGGGCCCAAACAACCTCGTGGTCTCGGAGCTGCGGGGCAGTTTGACTGACCTCACCCGGGAGGTCAAGACCTACTCGTTTTGTCCCAACGAGGACACAGATGTTCCTCCAATAGTAGTGGATCCTCCTGGTACCACTCAATATGGCAGTACCTCCAGCCCCAGTCCAGCGAAACCCTTCTTCCCTCCTCCTCCTCCTCGCCCCCTGTTGACAAGGTGATTATGGAGAATGGGGAGGTGGGGGGAAGGGGAGGAGTGAGGCTGAGTGGTCACAGTGTTGACAGCGAGGCTGACAGTGAGATATTCGATCCCAGACTCGAGTTCTTTGGCGAAGAAGAAGACAGTTTTACATCTGGTCTCTGCACTGTCTTTGACAACAGCTTGCTGAAACTGCGTTCCTACGACAAGCTCTCACACTCCCTCCCAAACGTCTTCTCCCTCGAGGGACACGACGTAATCGATACCAGCTGCGTTTCCACGACGACCGATGAGAATACCTCGACCAGTGTGAGTGTCACGTCGATGCTGGGAGACTCTGCATCTGCGCTGGACGAGGAAGACCCTGTAATTCAGCCCGTCTCCTCACCAGAGAGACTCACATCCACTCTGTTTGCTGTCTCCGTTGCCAACGGTCGCGAGGGGAAAGCCCCTTACGAGAGGACGTCGAGTGCCACAACGCTACCAGCTTCGTTCAAGATGGCTTCTTCTCCGGGTGTCAATGGCGGGGGAGGGGGTGTGGTCATCACAAAGAGATGGTCTGGTCCAGGGAACGATTCTGTCGGTAGCTATGACTTGAGGTCAGAGGTCGGAGAGGCGGGGAGAGAGCGACGTAGCCGTCTGTCACCCGTGGGAGACCGAGGAGGGTGGATGAGCATCAGCTACGCCCACCCTCCGCGACAGAGGTCACCGGGGTCACCGAGCGAGGAGAGAAGCGACGTGACAAAGGTTCGCAGGAGAAAGAAGAGGAGCGGCTCTGGTCATGGGTGAGTCCAGAAACTTTATTGAGTGGTGTCTATGTCCATTATATGAGAGGTTCCACTGCTTTATTGAGTGGTGTCTATGTCCATTATATGAGAGGTTGTTCCACTGCTTTATTGAGTGGTGTCTATGTCCATTATATGAGAGGTTCCACTGCTTTATTGAGTGGTGTCTATGTCCATTATATGAGAGGTTCCACTGCTTTATTGAGTGGTGTCTATGTCCATTATATGAGAGGTTCCACTGCTTTATTGAGTGGTGTCTATGTCCATTATATGAGAGGTTGTTCAATTGTAGGCTGTGGAAGTAAGTGAGTGCTTAAAGTTTGTAACTTTTAAAAGGAATACTTTTGCTGAAAGCCTTAGTTTGTAAAGTTATTTTATCATAGAATTTACTATTTTATCACTAGCACAAACACCATATGCCTTAGTGGAATATAGCGTAAAAGAATTTACTAATTACTAGCGGCAATATTTCTATTGTCGTGCATGAATAAGATGTAGCAGTGTTTTTTAAATAGATACGTACAACTGTGGCCAACCTGCGACTGCGGCCTTGTCTGGAAAATCAATTCAGCGTAATTTAGCAATTTTCCTCGAGAAACGTGTCTCAGTGACAGATGCTATGCTCACACAAACACCAACACATTTCGCCTGACCTGCCCACTCGATATGTACAGTGGTATTGTAGAGATATGTTAAGTATGTGCTGTATTTATAGCTGGCTCTGTGGGCTGCCTGTTGAAAGAGGGGAATAAGGTTATAGCTATATAGTTCTGTGGGCTGGCTGTGGAAAGAGGGGAATAAGGTGCTGTATTTTAGCGCTATTTATAGTTCTGTGGACTGGCTGTTGAGATAAAGGAAAGAGGGGAATAAGGTGCTGTATTTTAGCTATTTATAGTTCTGTGGACTGGCTGTTGAGATAAAGGAAAGGGTGCTGTATATCTTTCCTGTGGCTGCTGTTGAGATAATGAAAGAGGGGAATAAGGTGCTGTATTTTAGCTATTTATAGTTCTGTGGACTGGCTGTTGAGATAAAGGAAAGGGTGCTGTATATATTTCTGTGGGCTGGCTGTTGAGATAAAGGAAAGAGGGAATAAAGATACTCCACCATTCATAGGGTTGGCTCTGGGTTGGTCCAGATTGTTCCAGCCTCCAATGTGATCAAGTTACACACAATCCTGAGACCCTTTGATCTCTGTTCTCACTATGTAAACTTGCCAGCAGATTAATGAATGGTGTTGTACTTGTGTACTAGCACCCAATGTGCTTGCCTAGATTGGCAAGTTGTTTATAATTTAACCTGTTCCCTCCTTCTCGACTCGACATCGCTCCCTCCTCCCCCTGCTTCTCTTGTCCCTCTCCTCTCTCTTCTCTCCCATCCCGTGTACACGAAGGTCGAGAATCTCGCTGGCACAGTTTCCAGCAAGAGACACTGCTACCAACGCTGTCTGAATGCCAGTGAGAAGTGATAAGTCATATTGGTGGAATGCACACAGCCCATTCCTCTAGCTCTTCCTCTAGCTCCTTTTCCTCTAGTCATTGCCTAGACCCCTCCCTGCAGGGTTGGTGGTACTGTTGGTGTGTGAGTGAGTTTTTGCATGTTTGTGTCTGAAATAGAATGTGAAAGTGAATTGGTGTAAATTCCTGTGAAATCGATCCTGATCGTCAGTATTTTCCTCCTTCTAGTTTCCTGAATTCCTTTACCAACCGTGGCCGGTCACATTCACACTGTCTCTCTCTCCCTCTCTCCTCTCTCTCCTATCTCTCCTCTCTCGCTCTATCTCTCTCCCATAATCTCTCCTCTCTCTGCTCCTCTCTCCTCTCTATCGTCGGATCCTCATCTCCCCTCTCTCTCTGCCTCGCCTCTCTCCTCTCCTCCTATCAGCATCTCTCTCCTCTCTCCTCTCGCTCTCTCCTCTACTCTCCTCTCCTCTCTCGCTCTCCCTCAATCTCTCTCTCGCTCTCCGTCCCTCTCTCCTCTCTCTCTCTCTCCTCTCTCCTATATATCTCTCCTCTCCCCTCTCTGCTCGCTCTCTCTCTCTCTCTCTCTCTCTCCTATCTCTCTCTCTCCTATATATCTCATCCTCCTCTCCCCTCTCTCTCCTCGCTCCTCATCTCTCACTCTCTCTCGTATCTCTCCTCTCTCCTATATCTCGGTCTCTCTCCCCTCTCTCTCGTCTCTCTCTCTCTCTGCCTCCTCTCTCTCACTCTCTCCTGCTCTCTCTCTCTGCTCCTGCCTCATCTCTTCTCATCTCTCTCCCTGCAGACTGGTACCAATAGAAGAACTATCGGCAGGGCAGATATCAGTTCTCCAGAAACTGAGTCTTGTGAAACTCACTGCTATGCTGGAGCTCTATGGCTGCCCTGTCAACATGTGAGCAGATCACTATCACATGATCATCACATGATCTTCTCCCACTGCAGAGTGAGGTGTCTAAGACGTAGACAGAAACAGCCTGAGATCAAGGGTACGAAATAAACCAAAAACGAGTAAAAATTTCAACCCAAAAATTTTTTTCACAGGGAAGAATGTGTTTGGGTCTTCGTTATCTGAGAATGTGCGTCGCTATGGTAACCCGCTACCTCCAACCATACTGTGTGCTCTCCAGCATCTCCATGACAATGGTGAGTAAACCCCTATCATTAGGGACTTGGTGATTGGCAATGCTCCGCGCTTTTTCCGAGGAATGTGTCGTTTTGTTCCGATTCCATTGGTTATTTGGGAGACAGTGTCAAATTGCATTCTGCATACAGTCCCATACCTTGTGTGTGTGTGTGTGTGTGTGGCCTCCAGTTGCCTTTGGTGTGGGGTGAAGTCACACAGAAACTACACTAATTAACATTCCTTGCATTCCTCGTGCTGAGTATAAGTGGCCAGGAAAGTAGAGGAAGATTTTTGGCCTTGTTTAATCACTTCTCATAATCACGTTTACCTTTTCATGATGTCATGTGATGTAATCTTGTCGACCTGGGAGACCAGCTTTTATCTGGGGGTGTTTGCCCAGTGTCACCTGAGACTAGAAATAAGTTGGTGCTTTATCTTACCCTCCTGGCTTGTGTATTACTGTACTGTACTTCAGTTGTCATGTGATGTCATGTGACCTCACTCTGGCCTGTGTATTCTCTACTACTTCAGTTGTCATGTGATGTCATGTGACCTCACTCCCTCAGGTCTGGAGACAGTGGGCATATTTCGGAGAGCCGCTGGAAAATCTAGAGTGGGGGTCCTCAGGGGGCTCATGGAGATGAACCCAGGTGAGAGGGTCTGCCCCCCGGGGACCTAATATTTCCCCTGAGATCTGAAATTGACTCAGGGGGTTTATGAGAACATTTCGTGCAATGCAATTTTCACAAACTATTGGCCCGTCACTCAAAATAAGGTCCACAGTGACTTTTTCACTGCAAACTCCAGCTGTCATGGAGGTATCTGGGATTTTTCCTGCACGTTCTCACTAAAAGTACAATTAGACCGCCCCTACTTTCTAAGCGATGTTTTTGCAAAGTACATTGTTATTGTTTTACCAAGTGCGTGTGTCGTAAAATATTTGTGAAATTCACTATCTCCTCTCTCCTCTCTCATTCTCAGAGTACTGTGATTTCGAGGGCTACTCAGTCTACGACGTTGCAGATCTCGTGAAGCAATTCTTCAGAGAGTTGCCTGAGCCTCTGCTGACTGTCAGGTTTTCTGAGCTCCTCACCTCCATCCAAGACAGTTAGTCTCTCTCTCCCTCTTCTCTTCTTCTCTTTCTTCTCTTTCTTTCTCACTTGTATGGCTGCACATCACCTGATGTTTATCGAAGTGTTTTTAGAAGCATTCCTACGTCAGAGGATAGCAACACCACTCTTTCGTTCCTCTCCCTCTCTCACTCGTTTTTCCATTCCTCCACCTCACACACTTCCACCCATTCCTCTCTTCATTCTCCCTCTTCTCACTCTCCCACCCTCCCCACACCCACACACTCCCACATATCACCAGTAATCCCCAATCCACTGAGAGTCCAGATGGTCCGGTGTGTAATGCTCCTGTTACCAGACGAGAATAGACTATGCCCTCATCTCTCTCTCTCTACTGGGGACATTGCCATGGAACTGACGTCACCAGGTAGACAGTCACACATCTCACCAGCACTCATATGTGTACCGTGCACGCAAACCACCTACAAATACCGCAATGTTCAATTATCGAGTACGCGTGAATATAACGCCTACACCACCGAGTAGGCGCAAACCACTGTTTGTGCCTATAAGTAACGCTTACCGTCAGAGCTACCCACTGGTACCTTCCTGCCTCCTAGGACGCACTTCTCGCCAGAAAAGAGCTATTTCTCTGTAGCGGTGGTCAGTGAACGGAGGCAGCAGCGGACACGGACGCTCACGGCGGGGGTGTAACGGAATCTCTACACACCGTTTTTCCCCGCGAAACTAGGCAACAAGATGCAGCGACTACCAGTCACTTTCCTTTATCCGCACACGAGCACAAGGTTCCTGAAGAACTGGAGTGGTGCAAAGTAGAATCATCTAAACCTGCCGCCCTTAAAAATACTGCAGCCCTAGTGTGCCGCTCAAGACAGACGGAAGCCTGCAGCTGCTTCCAACAGTCACGTAGCTGGCTAAGGACTGTCCTGGTTTTAGATCTAGAACCCAGCTCCATAGCACACACGGGCTAGTTTTTCACGAAACACATCGAACGACCTGTCTAACGAGTGACAGCCACGAACGGTACTGCATCTGTCGCAAAGATGGCGCACAGAGTCAAGCCGTTGCTTCGCTTGAATCGCCTTACAGAGAAGCCTGAAGTCTATCAGCCGCTTAGGGCCGATAGAAAGCGTTCTTTGCTGTCAAACCACTGGTGGCTAAAATTTCCGGGGAAAAATCCGTAACGTGACGTCATCTATTCGTACGCGGACAAGAATACGGAAAACTTGCATTCGACTCTAGTTCGCGTTTGTATCGCCCCGCGTTGCCCGCGCGTTGAAAATTCGTAACTTTTAAAGGGTTTTTCCCGAAAATATACACAAATAAGCGCTCTATCAAGCACACATTTCAAGCTTTACACCAACGACAACAAAAAAGCTACTGCTACTACAAAAATGCGGCGTAGGTTGGTTTTTGCGTGCACGTCCCATATAGAGAATAGATAAGACAATGTCATGGTCTTTACAAGGATGCTCTTAAAGTAGAGGCTTTCTTTTTCGATTCATTGTGCTCCGTCTGTTCCATTCAGCAGTAATTTTCGTGGTCAGCAAATTATCTTCAGTTTTTTCCAGTGCTAAAATGTGAAACGGGTAACCTATGTATGTTAATGCAACAGTTGCAGTGTATTTCATTTCACCGCCCAAAGACCTTTCACCGCCCAAAGACGCACCATTCAGTATGGAGCCAGTAATAGTTTTAAGAGGACGGATAAATTTGTGCCTCCATGAACTGAATAAAGGCCTAGGGCGGAGACCCTCAGATGAGCATGCCTATCCTAATAGCCCCCAACACTGGTCAAATAGGACAAAGTGCGTCCATAATGAACCCACAGGCGGTAGGAATTCATGTTGGCCATGAGGCTCTCTCTCGTCATCACATTCCTGGCTAACCCTCTCCATTACCATGTCCTCGTTGTCTTGGCAAGCCTGCCCCACCACTTCCGCTGGCGCCCCCAGCTGCCTCCATGTCTGAGTGGCAATTTGCTCCGCACACAGGGTGTGAGTGTCTTCAGTTCTCTTTGGTCCACTGACAATGTTAGCACTCCACCCTGTACTGGGCTATATATACAGTGCAACCTCTGAATAAGGGACATATTGGACACCTCGGAAGTGTCCTTTATTTAGGTCTCCCTTATTTGGACGTACACTAATGTATTAGTATATATGGGACAGAACCAATTATTGTAGAGAGCTGTCCCTTATTTGGACGTACACTAATGTATTAGTATATATGGGACAGAACAAGAGAGGGGTTCCTTATTTGGTCGTACACTAATGTAAGAACCAATTGTAGAGAGCTGTCCCTTATTTAGACGTACACTAATGTATTAGTATGGGACAGAACAAGAGAGGTGTTCCTTATTTGGACGTACACTAATGTATGGGACAGAACCAATTGTAGAGGCGTCTCCCTCTTTACTAATGTAAGTATGAGACAGAACAAAGCGTCCTTTATGGAGAGACTTTTCCTTAATTCCGAGTGTCCTTTTTCGGAGGTTCCACTATCTATGTGGTCACTCCTGAATGATTGGAATGTAAACCTTACCCCTGGTCGTCGTAGTAATGACAGTATTGGGTCACCATGGCAACAGTTGTACACATTGGCAAGAAATCAGGTGGAAATTGAAAATGAGTATTTTGTGAGCGTTGCTCAATTACGTCCGTGGCCAACATTGTTTGCAGCAAGAGTTGCTGTGTGCCTATCACATGTGGACAACTTCCTTCTTCTAAAGAGGATACGGCATCTTGCCTACCAATAGTCCACTGTTTCAACATGCATGCCACTTACATCCAATCTTCCTTCCTTCTTCCTTTATGCATCCGTGATAGTCACATGATAGTCACATGCTCTCGTATTTCCCAAAGCAAGTCATCCTCTCTTTCTCTGCTTACTTTGACCCTCTCTCTCTCTCTCTCTCTGCAGATGGACGCCAAGAACCTCTCCCTGTGTTTCTCGCCCTCTCTCTTCTCCCTCTCCTCCTCACCGCTCAGGCCGCTGGCCAACCCTGGCAACCCTTTCCCCCGCATCCCATCCCTCAAGAGACACACCATCAACAACAGTGGGTCGCCTCTTTCCCTCTCCTCCACCAAGGAAGTCACTGAGACTGTGGTCAGTAGTTCACATACAACATACGGACTATTAACTGCAAATGTTTAAAACTGTTTAACTGCAAATTTTTAATGACTAAGGTATATAACGAGATGAATGCAACCTTCCATGGCGCACTTTCGTTCTTAATGGCATGTTTGACATACTGTGCACGTAGAAGTTAGGAGAAAGAGAGAGTAAAAAGTGAGCGTGCAAGTCTTTAGAGCGTAGTTGTCACAATGGACTAGAGTGAAAGTAGTACCTACAGAGTGTGGGACTGAGAGTGTGGGACTGAGAATGTGGGACTGAGAGTGTGTAGTGTCAGTGATGAGTGGATGTTGTGTTCCGTAGACGTCCAGTGGGTGTCTTCAACTGATGATCACTCATCGCAGAGAAATCTTTCAGGTTAGTTCTTCAGTACTTCATAGGATCACTTTCTCTTAGACACTTTAATAAAAATGAGTAAGTAATTTACTGAGACTGTCCCTCAACTTCTTTCTTTCTTCTCACTGGACCAAAGGTGGCAGCTGATCAGTTACAGGTCGTCAAGTTTTCATATCTGGAGCTGAGTGGCCCCGTTCCATACCACAACCTCACCGCCAGCGACCAGTATGGAATGGGGACCAGCCAGTCCTTCCTCGACAGCTGCATCACCACCATCTTGAAGGTGAGACTGAAGTGAGAGAGGTGGTTACTAGCGAAAATTTTGCACCTCAAAACTTTTAGCAAAAATTTGTATATACCTCAAAAATATTTATTTGCAGGAGTCTCGAAGGAGGTTCAAGGACTGGGTGAGGAGTGAGGAGGTGAGGAAGGAGGGAGGGGAGGGTGTGGAGGTGTCTCATGTGAGTGTGGGTGACGGAGTCCCCCTCTGGGTCTGGAGAGGAACTACTGACATCCCTGCCGCCTCGCCCAAGACTGTCTTTGAGAGGATCTGGTACCAGAGGTCAGTCCCATTCCAATACCTCAATGTCTGGTTTCAAAACCTTACCTTACATCATCACTAACCGTATTGTACTTTCATCTGGCTTTTACCAGAAGCTCCACTTTACCCCGCCATTAGCATTAGTGACTACATGTACTGTTCTCCCCCTCTGTAGACATGTGTGGGATAAGACGATGGTAAGCAGCTGGAAGGTCGCGACCCTTGACCCCCAGACGGAAGTCTTCCAGTACGTGACTAGAGCCACGCCCCCTCTCTGCGACCGGGACCACTGCCTGATGAGGTCATGGCACAGGGATGTCCCCACTGGGCGATACATGATAGTGGCGACCTCTGTGAGCCACCCACAGGCGGAGCTTCGGGCGGGGATTCGGGCGGTCCACCTGGCGTCTCATTTCCTCCTCCAGCCTTGTCCTCATGGTACCACCGTCACCGCCATTTCCAGAGAGGACTGGAGGTACGTGTGGCTTCTATATATAAGAATCACGTGGGAAACTTTGACGATTGAAAACTGAGAAACTATGGTTCTCAAACCTTAAAATTTGTGTTCTCGGCACAATTTTGTCATAATACTATATTCAAAGTAGTATTCTCCCTTCAAATCTATCAGAAAATGGGGGTAGACGTAATCCTACTGCACATTAGCACACTTTTGTACTCCTTATACGCTTTGTTTTAGAGTTTTTCTCTCCCTCACTCCACAGAGGCCATAGCAGTGAGTACTACAACAGAAGTCTGGGGCCCTACCTGGTCTCATCCACTCTGAGCATGCTCAGAAACTCCTTCAGAGAACTTGACTTCCTGGAGACTCCAGTCTAGCCCCGCCCACTTACCGCACCCACCATTCAATCCACCACATCATCATCATCACATCATCAGTATAAAATCACAATGTCATCGTACATACATTGTTATATAAAGGTTGAGGGATATAATACCCAAGTCTAAAACTAATATACTAGTGTTGTTGGGATAAGTATCGCGCTAAACCGCTGTCAGCTTCCTCTGCTCTTTCCTTGTAACCGGCTTTTTCTGTTTCAAGATCTTTTATCTTGGCAAGCATTGTTGCCGTCTTTTCCGCTTCATCTGCTGAAATTTTGTTGACTTCGGTTTTCTTATCATCGAGCTCCTTGCTAGCTGCTGCAACCTTTCCCTCAAGGTCCTTGTTGTGCAGAGTCAGCATTGTGATTGTGTTTTGCATGTTTTCTCGATCAACTTCCATTTTCATTTCCGCTTCACGTTTTTCTTCATCCTTCTTTTGTAACTGTTCAAGCAATTTTCTCTGCTCTTGCTCGTTCTTGTGGATTGCGTTTTGTGTGAACTTGATTTGCAAGTTGACTAGTTTTGTGGATAGAAGATCAGCCATTTGACTCTTTCGATAACCTGCTGATTTACTCATCTCTGAAAGCCGCTTGCATAGTTCTCCAGCTGAGGGGCGTTGAAAGGACACATCATTCAAGCAGTCAACAGTGAGTTGACGCATGGGGTGGTTGTCATCAACTTTGTCCAAACTTATCTTGTACCGTGTGACCTCATTGATTGTGGCATCTTCTGGTTCGAGAATCTTTGTCAGAGGCTGTGGCATTTTGCGTGTGACGACGTGTAGAGCAAGAACACCGAATGAGAAGCAGTCAATGTCTTCGTTGTAAAATTCCACTGCTAAATGACTTACGAGGCAGACCAACTGCAGCGCCAGAGCCCACAGAGAGCTCTGCTTCTGGTGCGTTCACCTGTAGTGATGTTACCCCGCCAATCTTCGCCCTGCCTCCCTTAACAAGAACATTAGTTGCATTCAGGTTGCTGTGAATGATGTTGTTCGAATGTAGGTACTCTAGACCTTGGGCCACGTCACTGCAGAGGTCGAGCTGTGAGTGCAGTGGTAGTGGACTTTGGTGCGATTTCTCGAGGAAATCTTTCAAATTAAGATCCATGAGCTCCATTATTAGAATGGGCCCAACCACACTTTCATCATAGCAGATGCCAAAAGGTAACACAATGTTCGGATGACGGATATTCTGCAAGAGCTTGCAGCCCCTCTCGAAATCCTCAACTTGCCATTTCGAACATTTGCTGAGCTCAGGGTGGATGTATTTGGCTGCACAGGAAAGGCTGAGGAACTGAGCCTTACAGATGACAGCACTGTCGCCATTCATTATCACTTTGTGTTGGTGAACCTTAACTTGGCTGCATGCAATCACAGGAAGACCATCTTCTGCTAGCCTTGAGCACTCAGATGCAGAGCTTCATAGAAAGAAAAAAAACACTTGATTGTGTATTCATGACTGTCAATGATTGTGAATAATACCTGGACAACAGAGAGACAGACGGACGCATCTGTCGCATGTGTGATCGGCTACCAGACTTTTGCAGAGCTGGCGGCGTCACGGTTCTCTACAACAGGGAAATAGTTATATACTATGAATTTGATCTCTTTCAAACATGTGACCTACTCATGGACCTACATATGATTGCAATGAGATACCCTTGCAGTTAGTGTGTGTACTATATAGGGCTAGGGCTAGTACACAGACTAAGGCAAGGGTATATATGAATAGCATTTTCATTGCAATCATTCCATTATCACTTACCCCCATCAAACAGAAAA
This sequence comes from Geodia barretti, assembly GCA_030341885.1. NCBI lineage: Eukaryota > Metazoa > Porifera > Demospongiae > Tetractinellida > Geodiidae > Geodia > Geodia barretti. The sequence goes on along the minus strand of CASHTH010004039.1, from coordinate 8,098 downwards.
CCTCCTCCGTATTCATTGTGTAAATAGCCCTTTTACAAATATCTCCAGGCAATGGGCCTTGGGATGTGAGGAGTGGGGAGACAGCGAGGGCACTAACCATCACATACGGTGCAAGTGCATTTGGAATTAGAAAAAATAATTTTAACGGAGCTTTCAACGATCATATATGTGCTAACAGCAGCCTGTTCAAGGTCGGCTTTTTCGGCAATCTTGTGCTTGAGGAGGCGAATATCACTGACTGCGAATTGGTTGAGGTTATGCTGCGGTAGGATTGCAAAGATGGCGACAGAATCTGGCTGTGCTATTGCAAATTGGATATTTTTTAGCACTTCTGCACTAGTATGCTGCTCGAAATCGCCTAATTCGGTGCGGTATTTCTCCATTTGGAGCTTAAGGGTCGGCATTTCCAAACCTATTTACGATTTTCTCCAGTAGCTCGTAATTGTGCCAGCTAACATACCTTTTGACTATGCAAAACATTTGGAAAAACTCTGTATTGGGGTCGATGATGCGCTGAAAATCGACATCTGGTATTTTCCTTGGCCTTTTGATTTTCCATGATGGCGGTTGAGACGAGACAAGGACTGCAAACTCCTTCCGATCCAGCTTTATCTCACTAAGATAGGTGTAAACCTTCATGGTAAGCTCTTCGAATAGGCTGTACAAGTGATCTAACTGCCGCTGTACCTCCGCATCAGGCACTTCGTCTGGCCGCATGACGACACTGCAGTTAACTTGAATAAAGAAACAAACAGCTTAGCTTGTTAGCTAGTGGAGCATTATTTATTTAACTTACGAAGGTTCGGAGGCGAGGATCGCGACACAGGCGACGCAAGGGCTTGATGGTGGTCCGTACTTTCTACGACAACGAATCTTTCTTCCAAATTAGCCGCCAGGTCTTGCTCGTTCACCGTGCATACGCGCAAGGACTTAACTAAACCGGCCCAGGTGGGGCTGGGCTCGAGTTGCTTGCGCCATTCACGAAGCATATAACGAAGCCCTTTCTCGAAATTGCCGCCATTACATTCGCTTTCTATTTCTTCCAATCTATCTTCTGATACACCGAGCTGAAGACCGATGTTGTACCACTTCTTTTTTACAAAGAATAACTCCCGTTCTAGGTCAGCCTGCTTCGGGACCTGGAAGTCAGCCTTAGCGGACGACATGATCCTCGCAGCTCAGCTCGCCGACTGCTGTGCGACTGAGTGTGCGTCTGCGCGTGCGCAAAATTTCTGCTGCATGGAAATCGTCGCTGCCCGGGCGCCCCCTAGCGCCTGTGCGCGGGGCCGGGTGTAAGGATGAAGTATTAATTACCACCACGGGGGTGTTTTAATAAAAGCGATCGGCCGATGCGTGCGCGACCACTCACTTGCAGGTCAGTTTCCGCAATGTCTGATCCTAAACTTATTAGAGAGTTGGTAGAAGAGCTGCACGCTATGAAGCCAAAATGGAGGACTATTGGGACACAGTTGGAGATTTGCCAGTCAAAGTTGGATTGTATTAGTCAGAAGTACAAGGATGACTCAGAGCAAGCCTTTACTGAAATGATGAATGAGTGGTTGACACAAATTGGCAATGAAAAATCTTTATGGTCAGTTATTGTCAAGGTTCTTCTCTCCCGTAGTGTGGGTGCAAGGACACTTGCTCTGAATCTGGCACGAAGAAAGTCTGTTCCTATCACAGACATGCCCAGTTCAGGTGACACGTTAATTAAGTTGCTACAACACGCTATTGTGTATATACTGTTATAGATGATGACCCAGAGGCATCAATGGAGCTGGAAATGCTTGAAGGTAAAAGTTTTTATGAGTGTTATCAGTGGTCAGCGTTCCTGTTAGATTACAATGCTAAAAAAGTTCCAGCAGAAGTTCAGAAAGAGATGAAGCGAATGGCTAAACTCTTTAATTCACTTAGAATAAAAACGTTTCGTTTCATTGATGAACTCCAGAAAGCCCAGAAAGTTTCACTTGATGATTTTCGAGTTTTTGTTTGCAATCCTGCACATATGATTGTGCATTATGATCACCATGAGATACGTCACTCTAATTCAACCATGGATATATGTGCAATTATTAGTCAAAATAAGTACCTCCACTGGCTTCATGATGATTTGTTAGAAGAAATAATTGAAGAGTATGGTGATTCCGATCTAAAGGGGCAGTTGGAATCTTTTTCACAAGGAAATAGAGCAGTTTGAACAGCAAACAGATCTGGATGACGTCAAGAACATATTATTCACACCTTCGTGCCCCACTTCCTCTTTTATTAAAGTGCCTCTTCCAGATGAGGTTGAAAAGAAGACCATGAAGACAGTGCGAGATGTCAAAAATGGACTTAAACAAACAAATGGCTTTCGCAGTCCTTTACACCACGTTGGGAAAAGTTCTCCCTTTTGCTTATATTTTATAATCCCACCACTACTTGTCCCACCTGTGTTTATAAAAGAGCTGAGTGCAATTACTCCAAATACAATTGAAGACCGTGTTGTATTGATATCCACCAAGGAATGGGTTCATCAACTGCTAAACATACCTGTAAGTACACTGCATCAACAATTATATTGCACTTTACTCAATGTTTAGCCGCCACATCACAGATCTGAAGCAACCTTAGCACTACCTCCCACTGCTGAAAATTTCAAGTAAGCATTTCCCCTATGTGGTTTAAAAGGTGTTCCTGTGACTATAATATTATAGACCTGCAAGCACTTCAAAGGGACTTGGAATTGAAGATGATGATGAAAATATTGTTACAGTATTTGAAATCCCACACATATATTATCCACTCTGATGTAAGGTTCATAAGGTTTACCAATAGTATTGTGAGTCTATACTTTTTGCAGTCTGATGAGGAATCTGACTTGGATATTCTTGTTGAAGAGTCCGAGTTGATCATAGAAAAGGTGACTCCCCCTGCTAAAAAGAGAAAAACGATGCTAAACAAAAAAAGGAGCAAAATGATGAAGCAAAAGGCTAGAAAGAAGTATGCTAAAAACACACGAAGACAAATATATTAATGATTGTGCCACAACTATAAACTTTGCTGAATTATCAAAATAATGTTGCCCATGCGCCAAGTTACGAGTGGGTCTGGCGTTAGAGTGGAGAAGTAATCAGTTTGCACCATCACTTTACTCCATCAAGTGCACACCAGTATTTTTAGATTTGACTGTTGCCCTGTATGTGTGGCTAGGTATTCAGAGAGCTGCTGTTTTCAGCCTACATGGTATATAGCTGCCACTTGACAGTCTGCTAGGGGAAAATCCTGCACCACTTATCTTCCATGCATGTCAGCATCGGCAGTTGTCAGCTTAAGCAAACCACAACAAATACAATAGGACACCTGCAGTGGCTCACAACTTATGATATTTTGTGTGTGACAGAGTGTGTGGCTAGTAAAGCGTAATCATTCTTGAAGCCTATTGGGCAATGCCTGACACAGCAGACCAATGGTTACCCTGCAAAGACGTGACCTATGATTATCACTTCAATTTGCTGTCAAGTAGCGAGTAGATACGACAGCACCATAGCTACCTGATCAAGCTCTTTTGGGCATGCTCAAAAACCCTTCCTGAACTTAGACCTCCTGGAGACTGGAGACTCCAGTTTAGCCCCACCGACCTGTCACACCCACACTTAACAATTCATTACACCATCGTCATCAGTTCAGATTATATTCACACACTAAACATGAATGAGTATAACTATTAACTTTGGGATAGCCATCTTGCAAAGTTCTTGTCAGATTCTTCAAGCTTGTCTTTATAGCCATCTCGTTCTTTCTGGAGGTCTTTTATCTTACCACACATTATTTCGCCCCTAGCTCTTTCGCTCCACAGATCCTTGCACATTCGTTCTTTCTCGTGTACAGTTTCGAGATTTTTCCTGTTTACTTCATCGAGTTGTTTGGTAGCTGCATTTAGCTTATTTTCTCTTGAAGGAGGTTCAAGGACTGGGTGAGGAGTGAGGAGGTGAGGAAGGAGGGAGGGGAGGGTGTGGAGGTGTCTCATGTGAGTATGGGTGACGGAGTCCCCCTCTGGGTCTGGAGGGGAACTACTGACATCCCTGCCGCCTCGCCCAAGACTGTCTTTGAGAGGATCTGGTACCAGAGGTCAGTCCCATTCCAATACCTCAATGTCTGGTTTCAAAGCCTTACCTTACATCATCACTAACCGTATTGTACTTTCATCTGGCTTTTACCAGAAGCTCCACTTTACCCCGCCATTAGCATTAGTGACTACATGTACTGTTCTTCTCCCCATAGTGGCGACCTCAGTGAGCCACCCGCAGGCGGAGCTTCGGGCGGGGATTCGGGCGGTCCACCTGGCGTCTCATTTCCTCCTCCAGCCTTGTCCCCCGTCACCGCCATCTCCAGAGAGGACTGGAGGTACGTGTGGCTTCTATATATAAGAATCACGTGGGAAACTTTTGACGATTGAAAACTGAGAAACTATGGTTCTCAAACCTTAAAATTTGTGTTGTCGTCACAATTTTGTCATAATACTATATTCAAAGTAGTATTCTCCCTTCAAATCTATCAGAAAATGGGGGTAGACGTAATCCTACTGCACATTAGCACACTTTTGTTGGTTAACCCTTTTATTTTAGAGTTTGCTCAAGCCCATTCTCTCCCTCCATCCGCAGAGGCCACAGTAGTGAGTACTACTGGGGCCCTACCTGGTCTCGTCCACTCTGAGCATGCTCAGAAACTCCTTCAGAGAACTTGACTTCCTGGAGACTCCAGTCTAGCCCCGCCCACCTGCCACACCCACACGCAATAATTCATTACACCATCATCATCATCATCATCATCAGTTCAGAATTATATTCACACACTAAACATGAATCACAACAAACTACAAAAGCGGTACTAAATCTTATTTATTGCGTTTCAGACAGCATTCTTGCGAAGCCCTTGTCAGATTCTTCAAGCTTGTCTTTGTAGTCGTCTTTTTGTTTCTTGAGTTCCTCTATCTTGCCGCGCATTATTTGGCCCCTAGATTTTTCATTCCATAGATCTTTGCACATTCGGTCCTTCTCATGCGCTGCTTCACTCCTTTGCTTCTTTGATTCTTCCAGTTCATTGGTGGCTGCTTCAGCTTTTTCTGCGAGGTCTTTATTTGTCAGAGTCATCATTGAGAGACTATTTCTCATAGATTCCATTGATGCTTCCATATCAGTCTGCTTTTTACGAAGTGCTTGAATAGTTGATACATGCTCACTCTGCTTGCATTTCAGGACCTTATTTTCTTCAGTTTTTTCACTGAGTCTGTCTTGAAAGTATTCGATTTGGAGGCCGACCAGTTCAGTAGAAATGTGCTCTGCTGATTGGCTGTTGCGATAGGCTGAGGACTTGATCATGTTGTCCAGATCCTGACAGAGCTTTGTGGCTGATGGTCGGAAGCTGTCCTTGTCATTGAAGCACTTTATGATGAGTGGATACAGAGGATGCTTTTCCTCTTCAACCTTCTGCAGACTCGCTTCGTACCTCTCAACCTCAGTCAACTCGCGAACGTGAGAGTGAGGTTTAGGTAGCTCCCTTGTGGCAATGTGAATTCCGAGAACTCCAAACGAAAAGCAGTCGATGGCTTCGTCGTAGTCGGCACAGCTAAAGGAGCGACGTGGCATGCTTTCTGGTGCCCCTGGGCACAATGAACGCTCCCCATCTGGGGTGTTGATTGGCTGTAGGGTCATTAACCCACAGATTTTTGCCCTCCCCCTCTTGACCAGAACGTTGGTGGCTGTCAGGTTTCCATGGATGATGTCCTGTGCATGCAGGTATTCTAGACCCTGAGCCACGTCACTGCAGATGTCAAGCTGCAGGTAAAGCGGGAGATCTAATTTACGGTGATCCAAGAATTCCTTTAGACTTTGATCCATCAGCTCCATGAGCAGGATCGGCTGCGTCAGGCGATTATCGCTGTGGAGACCGAGGAAAGCAACGATATTGGGATGTCGACAGTCCTGCAGGATCTTGCAGCCCTTCTTGAAATTCTCCATTTGCCAGGACGAGGTCTCAACGAGCTTGTGGTGGAGATACTTGGCAGCACAGGGAAGATTGAGGAACTGGGCCTTGCAGACAACGGTACTATCTCCATTCATGAGGACCTTGTCGTGGAATACATGTATGCGACGGGATAATGGATTCATCCATTTTCACTTGGGTCAGAGTAGAGAAGAGCTTACACTGCTGCTTATGCTCCTACTGGAGAGAAAGGATCATATAAATATTATGATAAAGGCAACTGGCCATGAATCGTACCTGAAGACAGGAGGGAGCCAGATGTTTGCACTTGTGGGTTGGACGATGCACTGCTGACTCTGCGTGGAGCTGGTGGCGTCACCGTTCTCTGCAGGGAAAACCACTAGGGCTTATAACCAAGCATTGTGATATGTTTTTCTGCTAACAGACAATGATGAATATCATTACTTACCCCCATTTCAAACAGAAAACCTCCTCCGCATGCAGTAGTGGTGTGAGTACACACATCTTTCATGAATATCTTCTGCAATTGATTTTGCGGAAAAGTGAGGAGAGGGGAGACAGTGAGTGAGCTGACCATCCGGTGGGGTGTGTCTTGCAAAGCGAAAATAGGTTACTAAAAAATTATTTCTACGGAGCTTTTCTTGATACATAGACAACGAGCAGCGCTGGATCAAACTCCAGCGTGATCAGTGTATTGAGCTTGAGCCTCTTCGAATATTCCTTCTGTGAATTGGTTACATGGTGTCTTCAATTTTGCAATGACTGAAGCAGAATATGCGAGAGTGGGGGCAAAAGCTCAAGGTTCTTTAGCTTTCCGCACTGGTGCCGACCCTCAAATCTGTTAGCGTTGTACGATACGCTGCCAGTTTCCTGAGCTTCAGGATCCAAATCTTGAGCAATATGCCAACAGCTCATATTATACCAGTTTGTGTACTGGCTGATAACAATAACATCTGGTAGAACTCTGTACCAGGTTGCATTATTTGTTTAAGGATCAAGACCTTCAATATACTTGGAGTTTTTTTTCCAGGAAGGCATAGGACTGAAACAAAAACAGCGAATTCTTTAATGTCCGGTGGGGACTCATCGAGATACTTTATAGATCTCCATTCTACGAAGCTCTTCGAAAACTTGTGCAAAAGCCTAATTTATCTGCATGACATCAGGGACATCACACTCTGCATGCAGCACTACTGTCCATTCACTATTATACCAAAAGATAAGCATCAGCTTTACATTACGAGGAAAAAAACGAATATTACGTGCTCCATCGTTGAAGGGAACGAGGCTGGTATATAAAATAAGCCTGTCGCTCTGTGGAGCTGGGACTACGGCAACCGATTTTTTGACTCAACTGTGCTTGTGGCGGCTATCTTCCTTTCAGATTTTTAGCCAAAGTGTATTCGCCTACAGATGAGATGCCAATACCTTTCACCACTGCGGGACCCAGCTCGTTTCTCTTGTTTTCGCCACTCTGCAACATTCACGAAGAGCGACAGTGTGGTTGGTCTTGCAGTCGGCCCACGTCAATGCGTCAAGCGGCCGTCGAAATGTTCAGCTGGAGACCAATAGAATACCATTGTCTTTACACCCAAAGAGTTCCTCCACTAGATCTCTTGAATTTAGGCGGTGTGGTTGTCCCGTTGCAACGGTTTGACGACCGACCGATGGCCGTTTCGCCGGCACGATCTTCACGGAGGTTTCCGTGCATGCGTATTAAATAGCAAAACGAGACCTTTCAAAAAACGATATTTACAGAATCTAAAACAGAAGTAGAGTTCATGCCACAAATTCCTCGGGAATGGGCCTCACCAGTTCCGGATCCTTGCCTCCGTCCTCACAATGAAATGTCCAGCCGTGGACTCCTCATTCGACTGGCAAAAATTTCTTTCAACAACAATCACTTTGCATAGAGCCTGACACGGGCGGCCACCAGGTTAAAGATCTGACATGGGAAGACAGACGTCGCAGGAGCGGTTTTGCAACTGGCAGGAGTACGCTCCTTCGCGGCTGCAATAGTGCCGACGTATATACTGAGTGCAAATTTTTGCCCAGATAAAATGGGCACGGACGGCATCGCAGCGCTTTCACTACAGCAGCCCTCTCGATCCTC
>CASHTH010004038.1:0-22597 GCA_030341885.1 Geodia barretti | reverse complement strand
TGAAACAAAGCTGGCGACGGCCTTACAACACAGCTGGCTTGAGCTCAAAAAAGTGCTGATATGTGCTACATACTCTAACTCCCCCTAATTGTTTGTTCTAACTCTTTCTTCCATAGCCTGTTCGTGCAGATACTAGTTATAGGGACCCGTTAGGTGACCAATACTCCGTTAGTAAAACATTGTCCATGCTTATTGTCTATCGTTGTAGAGTAATGAGAGTTTTGGCACTATTTAACAGCAGGCTTGTACTATATAGATGTAGGTACACCTGGATGTATTATTCAGTACAGCGCACACCATCACTCATCTACCTCTAATCTCACCCTTTCGCATTTTCAACAGCTTGCTAATTGGCCCTAGCCTCGCTTCTGAAAAATGGATCCACTGGTTGGGTCACTAGACAAAGTTCCGTCCAACAACAGTTATGCAGGCTATTACATACCTTGTCGGTATGTTTTTGTTCATCATATCTCTCAAACTCCAACCCTTTCATCACCTTTACACCACATTGATTTAATCCATCACAACATCCAACATTGCACTAGTGAAGTTGATAGCACACTTGTGTAGGGAGAATTTTGTACTGCAAGTGATCATTGTAAGACAAAATTTTGAACCAGATTCAACAGTGGTACGGTAGTGTATAGTATATGAATTACCCTTGTACTACACTACAACATTGAGAGAGGTTGTCATTTCTAGCAAGTGGTGCCTTAATTGACAAGTGAAATTGCCAACCATATTATTATCAACCGTAAAAGGGTGGTGACATCCTGAAGTGCAGATTCTTGTCCTCACAACAGTCCCCCCTTTTGAGTCCTTGGCATAGCCCAAATTTGTGTAGCTTGGAATTTATGTCACCCCCCCCCTATCACCACTTGCATTCATGGGCAGATCAGTGGGGTTTTAAGCCTGTAATCTGCTCCTTGTAGGGTGATTTAGTTTTTACATTGTCGCCACCAGGCAACAGGTGGACTCATGCCACAAATGGAAGATATGTAATTTCATTCACAATCAACCGAAAGATTATGTGTCACAATTTAGGTACGAGCTGCTTTCCAACCTACCTAAGTGCATTTGAACCTAAGTGATAACTATTGTGCTGTGTTCTCTTTAGCCTAAGCATTTGGAAAAAATATATTTTGGCACAGTGGATTACTCCATCTATAAGGAAATAGGAACAGCTCCTAAATTCACTCTCCTCTTGAAAGTATTCAGGCAATTTAAACCTATTATGGACTGTTTTGATTACCACATAAAATTAGGTGTCTGTAGTATAGTCCCTGTTGTATTACCCCTTGGTCAGTCAATGAACCATAATATTGGTGTGTCCCTTCCCCTTTCAACAAGTGTTGTAGATTTATTATTTTGTATACCAGGTTGTGTGGTTGACTTTTGAATCAGAGACATAGTGTGAATCCACCACAACACAAAACAGTGTGTGGTTCGAGAAACTGATAGTCATCATTGGAGGTCCTACCACGGCTAGCTCTGTGCTAGTTCTTGATCCAAATATTACCATGGAGGGATCACGTCTTGAGGGGGGCTACCTGTGGTATGATAACTAATTACCCTGGGTGGTAGGTATGTATGTACAATTGTGGCTTGTGGAGGCGCTAGAAAGGACTACACAGACCAGCTGTCTGGCAATTGCCAACCAACCCAGGTGACAAGCCACAGCTGACCCTGGACTTTCTTGTTTGTGTGATTGTTAGCACCTCCTTTTGGCATCTTGTCCACCCCATGTCTTGTCTCACCCCACCAGGCATCAGTATATGGGAACCCTCTGACCACAACCAAAATCTAAGCATGTTTTAGTTGCCAATCTTGACAACTATTGGAACATAGCTAGGATGTCCTATTTCATAAAACTGTTCTTTGTGGGGAAAGAAACAGGGTGATCCTTGTACAGGGGTTTTTTTTTGGGTCTTAGAGAGGGACTTAAGCCTAGTTATGGTGCTAATCAGTTTTCAATCACTGGTAGGCAGGGGAAAACCTCCGTGTTCACCCATAAACACAACTCACTCAAATGCAAAAGAGCTACCTCCCAACAGGCACTACTAAGGTTTTAACAGTGTGGTCTGGTATATTTTAGCAACAGTTGAAGAGGCTTCTCAACTACTACTCATAGGGTATACATGATGAATCCTTAGCAGACATCAGTAAATACCGTATTAAAGTTGTGTTGATTGTAGGTGGTACTCTGGCTCTGCATAACAAGAAGGGGCGCTCTGCAGGCGAAGTGATACATAACTAAAGATGCATGCATAAATATTCTATATCTCCCTGTATTGGAATACACATCTATTGGACATAGTTAAGTTGTTCAATATTGTCAAGATGTGGCAACAATGTCTCCACTTTACCTCACTAGGTTTGGTTGTATGCATACCTAATGAGCCCTTATGCCTTTGGATGTAAGCTCTGCTGCCATTATACTTATGCACCTAATACCAGGAAGAATTAGGGCAATGGGTATCCTCAAATTAGGTCAAATGGCAACCTTGTTTTGCTATATCACTTTAAGCAGTTCCCTATCTTTAAATGTCTGTATGCCAGTATTGTGGTGTCTTATGGTTTATTGTGGTTCAAAATTTGACTGTTGCCAACAGCGCCGTCAGAAGCTACCGCTCATTTAGTTAGGTCTATATACTTCTCTAGTACATACATAGTATTTTTCGTGCGGGAAACGTGGTTGACAAACATTGAGGGGTAATGACTATTGACATGAGATATTTCAGTGTAACCATTGCTCATAAAGTAGGATTCAAGTATGCTGGCTGTACTCTGGCCAGTACCAGAACAATGGGGCTAGGTGTAGGTCCCCATGAAGGGACCGGTGACTTAATGTTCACATGCCACAGTGATCTTGGAGGCTTGTTCAATCAATCAAAACACAGGCATGCAACACACACTCGCTGAGGTAAGGTTGTGGTTTAAATCATCAGCTAGGGAGGACTCAGCTGGGAAGACTCAGCTGTGCCTGAAGCTTTATATCATCCATTATACCCTGCCTCAGAGCAGGTATCAATTTCTGATGATATGGGTTGGTGGGTTGATATTTGGAACTTGCATGGTTTTATATTGTATTGATGCCACACGAATATAGTGCAGGCCAAGCCACACATTACCTTTCTATAGCATAAAAAAACACAGAATAATTTTGATTGCCCACCCCACCACACAGGTGCCAATGTTTTTTAAAAGGCAAAGCTTTGGTTTTGGTGACAGTTCAATCGTATTGGTGTTTGTCTGGTTACGGTTCTTAGCTTGTGGTGGTGATAGTGCAGGATTTCCTCGCCTTCCTCAATGCTGCTGTTGCCATACACAACACACATCATAATAAACATAACACTGATGCTTTTTTATCCCTAATTTTATGTGGGGTATAATGGGTACCATGTGGTAGGTACAATATAGAGCATATACACATTTATACTTTGTGTGTGATAGTATGTGGGAACAATCCTCTCTGTGCTCTGGGGGGGCAGTAATAAACTGATAAGATAAGCTCTTTGGGAGAGATCTCATTCTATGTGCCAGCAAAAGGAGCTATATATACAAGTTAGCAAATGCTGCATTCCTGGTTCACAAAATCACAATAGTGGCAGAATTTCAATTGGCTAGGTCATTGTGCCCTCAAATGTGGCTATGTACATTAGTAGGGGCAGGTAGGGAGGAGTCATGTATGGTTGTTTTCATAGGGGAAAAAGCAACAATGTGTGGTTAGTTTCTGCCCAGAAGTAGATGGAAGAAGTTTTCTTTAACACTACAACAGGAAGGCTAAGTTCTCATTGCCCCAAATACCCACTGTCCAGTATGTACTTGTACCTACATGCAAAAACTCTATGCACTCCTCAGCAAAAGCCATGCTACAGTGTATCTGCTGTACTTAGTTATATATGGATGGGCATCTCATGACCTGGTACCCCACTGAATTCACTGTGTTTCTACATGTCTCTATTCAACCCCTACTAGTAGATACTATGCAATGCTTTGGTTCAATACATGTCTATGCACACTCTACTAGTGTGGTATGAAGTTCAAACCATTATTATGGAGTGTCCCTGTACACATTGACTCTAACAGGTATCGCTATGTGAGTGGACTGGACTGTGAGGTGGTGACAGAGTATACCCACCACCCTGGCCACTCTTGCCGAGCTCTGCAGTTCTCCAGTCGAGGATCCAGTGAGGCATTACTTGCTATCAATATCACTCTCACTCTGCCACCATTCATTCTGTATCTCACTGTCTGGCATGGCAGAAGCATTGGAGGCGTACATACAACCATTCTTGCACACCCTCAGGAGAGGAAAAGGTCTGGTGACTGTCTCGAGCGTTTTCTTGGTTATGCTGACTGACAGCCTTAGTTTTGAGACACCTAGTCAGAGTGCAGCGACCGGGATATCACTTTGAGATGCTAGCAGTCATTTGTAGCACAGCTCCATGAATTCCTCATATCCACAAACAAAACCAGCCTATTGGTACATGCCATAGTTGAGTTAGCCCAATAGTCACTGTATATCATTTACCTGAGGAGAGGGTCTGGGCATCATGCACTTTCTCTTGTACTTTTGTTTACAAGCAAGCACTATGCACAGGGTAATAATTGCTCAAAACAGTGTGCTCATTGAGTCAGCAAAAAAAGAAACCCTCTCTTCTAAAATTAGCAAGAGTACAGTATATGTGACCCGCTCTGGGAAAAGGTACAATTTGGCGCCAAAATTATGTATATTATACATATAAGTTCCTGAATGTGCTAAACCATACCCAGGCTCCAGTGTGTCATTATCCTCCATTACCCAACTGACTTTCTTATTAGTTTCCTACATTGTCTTCCTTCATTTCCCCCTCTTCCTCCTTCTCTCTCCCATCTCCCCCCCTCTCCCCTGCTACCACAGGGCTGTACTCTGCTAGCAGTAAGAATGGCTCACTGTATGTTACAGACACTGAGACTGGGACACTGACCTCTGACATCAAGAAGGCTCACTGGTAAGAGAGAGGAGGAGAGGGAGAGAGGAGGAGAGGGAGAGGGTGAGGGGAAGTTCCAACATAGTAGCCCCATTCCCTGGCTGCCCCTAAATCCAAAACCTTTATTGCCAGATTTACTCAGTGTGTGTAATTAGGTCACTAGAACCGTTCTAGGGTGTAAGGATCAGACCCTCCAAAGGAGGAGCAATTTTCTGGATACATTATTGGATGCAAAACACATTTTCCCAATAGTGTCTGGACTTGCTGTAAACGCTGACTTAGGAATATTCCTGCCTGGAAGATTTCTTGGGGGCAGAACATAAGTAAATTTGCCCAGAGGCCCAGCACTGAGCTCAGTTGACCACAGTCACTGGTCTGACATCCATCCCAGAATTGAGTAGAAAAAGGTGCATGATATGAGTAACTCCACACTATATGCACACTAGGCTTTTACTTTTGTTTGTTGTTACACACCTGTGGTTTTGCTGTAAGTGCTCTAGAGGCTATTGTTGTAGGTAAGGAGGCCTTACGAGAGGGGCAATACCAGTTACACCTGGCAGAGGGCCAGGGTTGTGTGAAGTGGACTCTTTCAGGGCTAGATTCCAATGAGCTTTTACGCAATTCCCCCTCTGGCTTGCACCACAGCCCTTTCTATATGGACAAGGTCAAAACTTGGCTATAAATAGGACTGATGTTCTATTTATACTGTGAATAGGAACTGTGGTGATGATCACATCATTCCCAATGTTTGTGTGGTCATTACTTGCATTCCTTGTATGTAAACTCTGAACATGAGGCAGCACCCTTCTAATGCTAATATTCAGTTACTTGCACAAACAGTCTTGATTCTGTACATACCAGCAGTATATGTGCTTCATTGCCTAGTTCCCAGTCGGTTGTTGTGGATGTGCTCGTGTAATGTTATACACATCCATAGCAGAGAAAGACTGGGACTGGGACTATATACAAGGGCTGCAAATAGTAATTTGAATGGGACTGTACTAGTTGTCTGGAGATTGTTTAGCCGAATAATTATGGAGGGTTCAAAGGTCTCTTACTTGCTATATACGCCCAATCACCACTATTATATAGCTGGGCAGGATGGAACAATGTGGTCTACCTCCATCAACACTTGCTTATCTTACTGGGGTGGCATTCCAGTGCCAGTGTTAGCCTGGTCCATAGTCACAGTTTTAGTCCCACCAGCAGCAAGGTTTCCCTGAGCTCCCAAGTGATCTCCACTGGTCATACCATGTGTTTGCACTTCACTCTCTCCAGAGCATTGGCTGGAAACAGCTCTGGTTCCTCCCCTTACCCACGAATCTCACCATTGACCCACATACATGTACATCTCAAAGGACAGCGTACAGTTTGGCATTGCACTGCGTCCAGAGACGTCGGTCTAGAGAAATGTAGGGCTGGAATTTTAACCTTATAACTTGTCGTTTTTGCCAAAACAATCCATGGATAACATATATTCTGCTCTTAGCCAAGATGTCAGTGCTTGTGTTTCCGCTGTTGTTTCGGGTGAACAAATTGATCTCTTACGGTGTAGGACCACTCCCAGTCACTCCACGATGTGTGGTATGCCTCTCTCCTCTCTCTCTCCCCCCCAGCACCCCACTCTACAGTCTGTACAGTATCTCAGAGAGACTGTTAGCCTCTGGAGATGAATCAGGAGGAGTCAAGGTACAGAGACATTTCTGTAGCTAATGAAAAGCACTAAAGTGCAAATCCTCGGCGCACTAGAAATGTCAAACCTATACACATGCGCAGTACCACTAAATGATAGGCTTGGCTATGCGTTGTCAATTTACTCTCTTGCCAGTTTAGTACTTTAACCTTCGCTGCATATATGCACCGAGGGTTAGTGGAAGCACTTGAAAGTAATCTTCATCACTGTAGTCAACATTACGCACAACTCGACATGTAGAGTGGTAGTTTGTGGCGCTAGTTTTTCTGACACTATGACAAAAGCAGAATGGACATAAGGCAATCTGCGTACCAAAAATGGTAGAGAGTTGTTGAGAAGCTTTTTACATAATAAAAAAAACTACTGGCCTGCATTAAAAAAAGAAAACTATATGTTTTGCACCATTTTATCTTATCCATCCATGGATTGTTTAAGGAAAACTCATAAAATCTAAGGTGGAAAAAAATGGTAATGGAAATCCGAAAGAGTTATGTTGAGACTTCTTACATGTGCAAAAAACAATACTGACCACACTCAATACATGGGCGGGGAAAGTTCAATTTGTCAATTTGTTTGTCCCAGACTTTTGTCACTAAAGTGCAAACCACCCTCGGCTTAGTAGTAATGTTCACAGGTAAGTACACGAATGCATGGTACCACTAATTCATCTACTGGGGTATTTTTTACTATACTCATGGTCTCTTGCCAGCTAGCTCACTGAGAGTCTGTCACATGCTCGCTACACTACTAGATAGCATACGGGAGTCAATACTCACCCTGCATTGCAACTTTCGGTGCCTCCAACATATTATGCAGAGCAAGCAGAGGTAAGCCTGTGCGAATTTGCATATTGGCTTTTTCACCTTGGTTTTTACGTCATAACTCTCGAACGCAGTACTTTTATACAAAACTCTCCAAATTTAAAATCAAGCCAGTGTAGCTAGCACTCAAGCTTTTGGTATCGCTCTTTGTTGTCTCGTTGTGCTGGCAGAAAGAAAACATGATGATAACACACACGCACGAACAATACCGTAACCCTCGCTGCACATTCGCGCCGAGGGTGAGATTGGAACTAGTTGGTGCTCCCACATTACATAGGAGAAAACCAGGATATTTAGGACATGGACATGGACTGGGGCTTCATATATCGTTGTATATAGGACTAAAACCCTGCTTAAAAACTGACCAAAGAACGAGCGAAAGTCGTGTGGGTGGCAATCTAGACTCCTAAGGCAGTGGTGAGTTACTGTAAACTGAAACATAGCACTGGGCCCTATTGTTTCAGTCTCTGTGCCCAAATTTAGCATTCCCTAAGTTTCTGTTCTAAGCTCCTCCGCAAGGAATTACTTTACAATTTTTTACATCATCGGCTCACTGATGTAGGAGCCCTGGTATCATGGAGTATTTACCCAACAGTAGTACTTAGTATAATTATAGAGATGACACATGTTTCCAACAATAAGCGCATAAATTTCGTTTTCACTGTAATGCCATAGGTGTGGGACTCTCGAGTGTGGAAGTGTGTGATGTCAGTTCGTGAGTCCAAGGACTTCATTCAGACATGACGTGTAATGATGACTCCACCACCCTGCTAGCTACCAGGTGGGATCATGTGGGGTCCTTCAATAAGGGAGTGACAGTGGCCAATCTTGCCACTCAGACACAAAGACCCAAGGGAAAATGCATGTGATTTGAGTATGTAAATATCCTTCTGGAAAGATTTAGTGATTCTCGTGCCTGTGTTTGAGCCCTTAGCCTTCGTACTCTGCTTAGTATATCACAAGGCCTCTAGCGAGTGTGGAAAACCATTTCCAATTTAGTATAACTGCACGACGCCTCATATAGTTTGAGCAGGCAGTTGAGTTGCTTCTATCACTTCTTCTACAGCTCACAAAAAGTACGAAGTTTCCAACTATAGACCATGGTAATCAGATGGAGTCGGATATGTCTCATATTTGCACGAATCAGTGCTCGACTAAAAAATTTAGACCAGCCTCCTCAGTAATTCCTGAGGCGTGGCCTCTCTCTGTCATCAACATGCGCTCACGTAAAGTTAAGCCACCTTCAGTTTCTGCTTGAAGGTGGAGTGTACTGCACATTGTCAAGGTAATATACACGTAGTGAGTGGCCGCGTCATTGACTCAGACCCAACAAAAATCTTCAGCTGAGATGTGTACGTATAACTTGTGTCATGCAGTGTGATGGGACACTCTCGGCCTTGACCTCCGTCAGAAGTCAGAAGCAACTGGAGCAGAGGTCAGACCACTCAGAGAGTGGAGCTCCTGTCACAGGCCATCGTTAAGGAGCGCATAAACCCTGTCCTCTTCTGCTGGTTCACAATAGACTCGCAACAGTAATGTAATACACAAAAGGTCGCAAACCACCATGCTATAGTGCTATGTTCGACAAAACAATTCTCAAATCGCATCGCGTCGGTAGGTTTCTGTATTATCATATGTAAATTCAGGCGAGTGTTAACCTGGTGTGAACTATGTGAGGTTAGAGCCCAACTCGGCAACACTCAAAACGCATTACCACACATATCATCCGCAGCCGGGGTGGTTGAGATTATCCAAATAAGCTATACACTAATGGATGGCAGACATGGGTAGTGTTTATATACAGAGGGAGACATAGTGAAAGTTCCTGGAGCCTCATATGGGTGTGTTAGTGAGGGAAAGTTCAATACACAATGTCAGATATAACATTGTAAGGAGCTGGGTGTCAGTGTTACACACTCCATCCTACACCCACACTACATGGCATGGACGCTGCTAATCATACCCTCGCACGCATGCGCAGCGAGAGTTGGTTGTCTCTGTCGTCGACGCATTCTGGCACTACAGGCTACGAGGCGGTCTATTCGCTGATACCAGCTGCTTCAGAAACTACGCGAGGCTGAAAATCAAAAGGGCGATTTCCTGAAAACGACTGCGTTCGGAGAGATAATTATGCCATGAAAACCAGCAATTGCATAATCGCATTGGGCTTACCGCGACCTGATCCGCTCGCTCTGTGTACCTTGGGGGCTCAGGAAGTCACAACGAAGGGCGTGTATCGACTCCCGCATGCTATATACTACTGTAGCTAGCCCGTGTCAGACTCTCCGCAAGCTACTAGCGAGTAAACAACGCAGCCCAGCCCATAAATTAGAAGTATTGCGCATGCGCAGTTCGCCGAGGGTTTGCACTTCAGCTTTTCATTTTCTTTTGTTTCCTGGAGCATGGATTGAGCTCTATCTGTGAAACCACAATACCTACATAGATTATGTATTTGTTCATATCATGTTTTCATCTCTTCTCTGTTCTTCCTGCTTCTCTCTCCCCTTCTATTATACAGAGTCTGTTATCTATCACATGATGTATGTGTACCATTATAGTGGAAAGTGTTTGAGGGAGAAACCTTTTTTGGTATTTTAGTGTAGTAAAACACAGATTGCTGATTCAGCAATAAATAATGTAACTGCCCACATAATATCATTCATAAACAGTGAAGTTTTCTCCTACGAAAGTTTCCCGCTGTACTCTGTTTATCACACTCTGTGCCATCCCCAAACATGTGTATGTATGTACATAGGGAGGTCGTAAGGTGGTGTGTGGGGATGGAGAGGGCTGCCTCCTGGTGTTCAACTGGGGTCTGTGGGGAGACATCACTGATAGATTCCCTGGCCACCCTCAGTCCGTTGACTCTCTCCTTGCCACCAGTGACAGTGTGGTGTGCTCTGGATGCATGGACGGAACAATCAGGTGGGACCATCCTTTTAATAGACACCTTATGTCTTACTTCTTCTGGCTATGATAGTCTTCTCCCTGATACTAATACTAGCTAGCTAGCTGGCCCCACTTGCTGTCAGTCAATAAAAATAAAAAGGTACACTATAGCTAATAGTATGGGGCATAGAGCATTACAATACTGTCTACATACGAAAAATACATGTATAATTAGGTGTACTATCGAATACAGAGGGTGGGCATGTTTCAAACAAGCGAATCACACTATAATTATTACGACTGATTTTCTCTCACACTCAGAGCAGTGCAGATCCTACCAAACAAGGTGCTGACAGAGGTTGGAAGACACACAGACGGCTACCCCATTGACTGCATGAGACTCACTCATGACAGGCAGTTCATGGTCACCTCCTCTCAGGACCACTGCAAATTCTGGCCCCTCTCTGACATCCCGAAGTTTGCCCCGGATACAATTGGGACAGTCGTCGGTGAACGGGACGATGAAGAAGAGGAGGTGGAAGAAGGAGGAGGGGGTAAGAGGAGAAAGAGGAAGAGCGGAGGGGGAGGAAGAGGAAACGAGAACTACTCCAGAGTGTATCTGATTCAAAACCTGCCGATGATTTTTTCAATGATCTGTTATAATCACTTTCATCATCTGTACAATTCACAATGACAAGTTTGACATGATGAGTTTGTCCACAATGACGAGTTTGACATGAGTGTGAATGCAATGACCAAGTGACTAGCTTTATGCACATCTCCCAGCCTTTAGTTGCTTAGCTACGTATAGCTGTTCTGAGGAACAGTTGAAGGGGTCAGAGCCAGAGTGAGCCAACCCTCAATATACAACTCTTGCCGGTTTTTGTTCTATAAGGACATTTAGAACATATTTGAAGGAAAAAGGGTTGTCCCACTCTGACTCTGACCCCTTCAGTTAATGCTGGCTGGCCAAGCAATGAGTGGTGGTCCAGCCAGGAAAAATGCCGAACGTCAGTTTTTCTCGCCAAACCATACATACTATCTGCCATTATTATCTGCTGGCTCAAGCTGGAACCTAGTCTCAATCAATCAAGAGCACATCAAATTAACCTTATTATTCCTTGACACAGCAAAAACTATTCCCAGCCTATGTAAAAGTTGCTGGTGTCATCCTTTTGTAGTGTGAAAAATCGTGCCATGAGAAACTAAAGACCGCAGCCCAGCCAAAATAACGTAGGGTATTACCAAGGGAACTTTCTCACAGGGCATCGTACAAAGAAGACATACTGTAAATTGCTGCGAGGGATGAATTACCAACCGCCATAAGGCCCTTGTAACTTCCAACCACAATATCAAACTAAAATAAGGGCCCACACAGATTTACCTATGAGGACAAAGGCACTTTATTGTCTGATGCAGTACAGTATAGGAATGACATGTGTACATCCTACTTCCTCTTGGCTTGAAAAAGGCGAAAAAGGGCCAGGGAAGTTGCTCAGTTAATGCCATGTTGCGCATGCTATGAAGGAACAAGGGCGCATGGAAACTTTCTTCAAAGCAAAGGAAATGCTCCAGTCCTGTTCAAAGGCACCAACAGGGCCTGCACCCCTGCCACCAGCTACCTGTCACCCACGCTCCAGGGGCACCAACCACGGGCTACCTCTCACCCACGCTCCAGGGGCACCAACCACCAGCTACCTCTCACCCGCTCCAGGGGCACCAACCTCTCACCCGCACTCCAGGGGTTACAGCTCTCCAGGGGCACCAACCACGGGCTACCTCTCACCCACGCTCCAGGGGCACCAAGCACCAGCCATCTTCTGACAGCATGTGGTTCAACCTTATGGAATGGTGTACAGGTGTAACAAATCCTTACCCTTGTCTCTTGTATCCCCCCTACGATCCTGTCTGCACTTATGTCAGATCACTAGTGTGCACAAGAACAGGCATTTTGCTTTTTGAATAATTTGTATATACATGTGTGTAAACAGCCAACTCGCCTCCAAATTGCCTGTATTGACATTGACCCATGCATACAACTAGCTTCTGCATTGAGGCATGAATGCATACATGACCATCACAACCAGAACTGTATAGAGTGAATTCCATGCATTATTTGGGGAGTATATAGGCACAAGCAGTCTATAATTCAGGTGAAAAAGATCACGGTGGAGGCTGCTGACTCCTGTGCAAGCTGTCCACACGTATCACTGTGCAGCTTTATTGGATCCACAATGGTCCCAGTGTGTCGTCTTTTATTCAGAAGTTCTACTGTACATAATCTCTAGTAATACGCAGTAGACCCAAGTTTCCACAATAATAATACAAGATTGCAGGAGGTGAAAACAAAACAGAAACTGTACGAGCCTACAACACACGACGCACACGCCGTCCGCTAACGAGGAGGCGTGGCTAGCTGTATTTGAATGAGGTGAGAGGGGCGAGGGTGAGATGGTATTCTCCAAAGTCCACAGTCGCCACAGTGTGGAAGGCAATGTTGGTGAACACCACCAGATACTCCAAGGCCCCGTACAAACTGTACACTGCAGTATCATGTCAAGGAGAAATTTCATAAGTTTTTATTTACATTTCAGTGGTCCCTTTGGTAAGTACACCACTTAAAGGGAATGTGTCACTACATAAAGGCTAAATTTAGAAATGTTACTAAAGATAAAATTGGCCCAGTGCAAGAATGCAATAAAATTTTAGTAACAGTTACTAAATTAAGCCCTTATAATAATAACTGCCACATTGCCTTTAAATAACGACACTTCTATTAGGGAAACAATTTCTCTCCCCTAAAACAGTTCTTCAGCAATTGCAAATAATTTGGCACATTGCTGACACAGAAACGAATACCGTCGTTCTCGACCATACACTTTGACGGATTTTATTCACAAAAGGCTATTTTCGAAACTAGCTTTGAGCGATTCCTCGATTTGCGAAAGGTTTTTTGAAAGACAGTAGGATCTCCCGCTAATTGTGTGACAACCTTAGAAGACCGTCCTCAAGGCTCCGAATTTCCTCAAATGGTTTGTGACGTATGCGAGGGTACCCAGGCAAACAATAATTGATTGTAGGGGCAAGCTACAGCAATATTGACTGTACGTATGTGCCTCCTTACACTCACCACGCATGTGAAACATAACCAAATTTGGAAGGGGACATCCTGGTATTACGCCATACCCGAAAATTCCACACACATTCAGTTGTGGGAATAATTGGCCCGGGTCACTATGAGAAACACACACACATATGCACACACACATGTTTGTTAATAATTGGGTTACTCCAATAAGCACCCCCACACTGGGCTAATTCAGGTCACACACTACTGCAAGTGTAGAGCCTGTCCACGAAGCAGGGACGCACTACTGTTGTCCATGCATGCCTGCTCAAATTAGATTAGTACGAGCACAAAAAAGGCCCAAAATTAGATTCTAGAGCAGTGAGGTGGATATGGTGGAATGCTCACCAGGGGCCAGGCCACGGGAACAGCAGTGGGCGTGTAGTGAGTATGTATATCCCTCGGTGCTTTCGCAAGACACGGTGCATTCGGGGGTGTGGAGGGAGGGAACCGAAATGTTATGTAGATTTACCGCACACTGAGCTTTCGAGTAGGAGTAAAAACCATGGAAATTAACTGAATCAATGTTCTGTAGGTCACTAGATGTGTGGCTTGCTACGTATGTGTGTTGTAAGCCGAGGGATACTATGAAGCTACTATATACCAGGAATGACCATTTGAAGAAGGGAGGAAAGAGGAGGAAGGTTTTTCAGGTTCTGTAACACCCAGAAACCAGCTTCAATTCCTGGGCAAAACAGAGTACAGTGTTTTTCCTGTTTGGTTAAATTTTTGTTCCCACACTGGCAGGGGACTGGTAAATGGAGGAGGGAGGCAAGTTAGTGGTCTTTGCAGCCAGGTTTGTGAGTGGATGCACCAAGTCAAAAATGGTTTAATTCCGCAGTAAAATTGTTTGTTCTCAATGTTGTAACGAACTCTTGCCCAGTAACCATCACTGTCCAAAACCCTGTATCTATTCCTCCTAAATTGTCATACAGTACAAAATAAGTCAGTCTTGTAAAATATGCAGGAGCAATTTAAAAATCTTACAACATCACGTCTAAAGTTGAACACTAGTTAATTAAACCTTCCACACCAGTACAACTCTGTGTGGGGTGAGGGGGGTTATGTGCATAATAATGTATATATACACAGAATTTCTAACACTATTCTGGGATGGGTGTTGCACCTGTTTTTGGAGGTGCTGCATTACGTTGTCTCTGAGTTACAAGTGTTTTTGTTGATGATGCTATGACCGAGGTTACATCAATCGTAATATATGCACTAATTTTGTGGAATTCCATTAATCGGTTGCTTGGTACCCTTCATAAATGATTGCTTAGTAACATCAACCAATCGTTCAGACCATACCGAGAAATGGTGGGTGCTGAAAGTGACTAATTTCCCTCATAATTATGAGGTTTCCTGCTTTCTCCTCCCAGAACCAGGGGACCATGTTAGGGAGCCAGGAGCAGGAAGAAGGAACACTCTCTGTGGTCAGACTACTCGATCTCTTGTTTTGCCCACCCACACACTGCTCCCCAGTTTACCCACAGCTTCCTTCCCATCCTCCTCGCCACAAATCACGCATACTGTGTGCATGCCAGTGGGCAGGCATACTAAGTATTACAGCTACGCACAGAGCAGCGATTTTCTCCATTAATTTCATGGAATTCCAATTGTTTTCTTAACGTACACATGTTTTTCCCTATAAATTTCGTGGAATCATCAATCTTTTTCTTAATGCATGCACATGTTCATTATTCACAAATTTTAGGCACATATTTTTTACATTTTATTGCGCTCTTCTCCATTAAATATAGTGGAATTTCAAGCACTTTTGTCTCTGGTGTCTGGACACCAATGGGACAGTAGTACTCAGGTGTCTGCCATAGCACTAGGGCCATAGACCACGCACCCACAGCAATGGGCGGAACCGTTAACAAACCCATTAGTGAGGTGTTTCTATTGTAACAAAATGCTCTTTGGGAAAGATATCATTTCACAGAGGTGTCTTTTCCACTGT
This sequence comes from Geodia barretti, assembly GCA_030341885.1. Taxonomy (NCBI): domain Eukaryota; kingdom Metazoa; phylum Porifera; class Demospongiae; order Tetractinellida; family Geodiidae; genus Geodia; species Geodia barretti. The sequence continues at coordinate 7,131 of CASHTH010004038.1, read as the reverse complement.
ACATGGAACACATAAAAAGAGAGAAACCCCTGAAAAAGGACCGTCCAAATTAATGACCATTATCTATAAAGGACACTGTGGTTCCGCCCCATACTAATACATTATATTACCTCCGAATAAGGGGCACCTTGAATAGAGATACGTTTATGTCCCCAAGGTGTCCATTATTGAGAGGTTTTGACTGTAGTGTGAGGATACTGTACGGTTCGCAGTAGTCATTGTGGCGCTTGAAGAAGTAGATACTTGTGACGAAGAACAAAATGTGGAGAATGGTAAACGAGACCCGCAACCGAAATGATTTTCTGTCCTGTGTGTGTGTGTGTGTGTACACCATGAAAGAGGGAGGGTGAGGAGGAGTGAGAGGGTAAAGGGAAAGAGAGCGGGAGTGGGGGAGGAGAGGGAGGGAGAAGAAGAGGGAGAGGGGAAGGGTGACAAATATAGGTGGTGAGAGAGATATAGAAATAGGAAATAAAGCACAGGATAACATGCTCATCAGAGTAGAACGCAGACCTCAAATAAAAATATTTTTAAAGAGACTCTTGTGTAGGTAGCACCGCAAGTGCCCCCTCAACATAAAATCTAATCCAGCTACGTTAATTATCGACACACATTAACAAAACAGGTTCTCGAGTGTTTACAGCATACCGTGGCCCCGACCACAAACTACCAGTACAATCACTTCGCATTCCACAAGGGAGAGGAGAGAAAGCAATAATACATTACACACATTAGATTAGCCATCCTACATCGGAGTACAACGCCCGCAGGGTGGAACCTGGCCCACCTGGGTCTCTGTAATGATCACCTCGCCACACACCTTCCACGCCACACGGCATGCTACCACCAGAGAGCACACCTGTTTAGACTAGGTCGGCCAAACATGCGACATACACACGTGTAGGATTTTGTATAGTGAGAAGCTCCTCTATTTGACACTGATTAGTAATGTGTCTTAAAACAGCGAGGTGGCCTGATCAGCGAGGTGTCCTGATCAGCGAGATGTCCTGATCAGCGAGGTGTCCTGATCAGTAAGGTGTCCTGATCAGTAAGGTGCCCTGACCTCAACCATCAACATGAACTCTATAGCGATACCAAAAAAGAGTCCTTTTCAAAGACATTTCAGGGGTGTTCTTTGGCGAAGGGATTCCACTTGTATATACACACTCCAACACCAAATTATACAGATGGATACATACAGTATAATACAGATGGATACAGTATAATACAGATGGATACTGTATGGTAATAAACAGGTGAATAGGAGGCTGACCCTGGGCGAGAAAGGTGTTCGTACTCTCCAGAACAGGAACAGGAAAGCCAGCATGTGGAGGATGGAACATGCGATGAATCCGATGAAGCCATTCCGGTGCACCTCTGTGAGGAACGCAACATCCAACTCTCTCAAAGACAACAAGGCTTTCTAGCATGCAGCTTTGCATCACGTCATTGTACATGTACCGTGTGTCTAGACTGCAGAGTGTCGTAGGTTCGAATCCCACCCAGGGCAGCTCTTCTTTTTTCATTGAGAAGAAAGAGCTGTCCTGGGTGTAGTTGACTTGTTTGTTGTGCCTTTGCCTTTCTACCTCGTAGGTGACAGACGCAATATGACAGTGTGTAGGCATGATCTTCTCTGCCCATCTACCACCCAATACTAACCAAGTAAATTGTTCCTAAACATGTATATACAGTCAGTTTTCCACATGTCTCCAGGTACTAGGAGCCAGAACTCGAATTCAGGCAAGTTAAAGTCCCTGAAGTAACACATACACAAACACATGCGGGCAAGTTCTAAGGAACTTGAGCACTGGTTGAAATTGAGGCCCAGACCTAAGTCTCATGTGTAAAGTGCCGTTAGCATGGTTCAGAAGCTCTCATCTCATGCGCATGCTCACACAATAGTGGGTGGGGTGAGGTGGACGATATAGTAGTGCGTGAAGTATGATAGGATTATAACAGAGTGACATGACAAGTTATTACACATGTCATTGCTCCTTCAACACGAACTAAAATTATAAACCCTTTGAGCATATCATCTATAGCATGTGTGGGATGGAAATTTCCACTGTGAGTGTGACCAATAACCGAGTGCGAGGAATGCAATTTTCGCCATTTCATGCGAAAACTACCACTCCTACTAATTGCACATGTTTGGAAAAATTTCAGTTGGGTAAAAAAATTTTAAAAACACCCAACAATGCTAGAGTCGCATACTAAAGCACATCATCATAAATTTTTTTTAGTGACAACACACATTGAGCCCCTCCTAGCTGAGTTGCCCAGGTAGCTCAGTTGGTAGAGCACTCGGCCTAGAAAGCAGATGGTCGTGGGTTTGAATCCCACCCAGGAACCTCTTCCATGTTTGGAGTTATTCACCGTTGCCTTGCTATGCAACCTACGTAGTTGTTGACACACACACACGCACACACACACACACTATGGTCTTAGGTGACACTGGAAGAGAGGAAGTAAGTGTTGGACTAAACGTAGTAAATATTTTCATTGACCAGAACCCCTCCATTCCTAGGAACTAATAACGACAGGGTTGCCTACTCATTAACAGCCACAGTATTAAGTATGGTTTAATTATTATACGCACATCTCGTCTCGTATTGATTACTTTTCCCACAACTACCGATAGAATACTTACTACCGCAGAACACCCAGGCTATAGAACTGCTAATACGTTTCCTAGTATCACTGGAGCACAGTTCTCTCTTTCTCTCTGCTATAGGCAGTCTTTGTGTGAGCAGAAGGCTTAAGACAAACAACTAGTAGCATTTGATATGCTCAAAAATATTCATATATCGTAGTGAGCTGTGGGTGGATGAATTTAGTCCTCTGCTTGACCTAGGGTTAAGCATTCTATGTTTCGGAGCTATAGGTTATAAAGCGATAATCACAGCGTTCAACAGTCCCGTCTCAGATTGTATCCGGGGTGTCACTGGTGGATGGAGTGAGTTAGGGTGTCTGGCAGATGCCCTACTGTGTCATAATAATGTTGGCTTCTCTCATAGCCCTGGGTGTGTAGTCTGTGGCCTGGTGCCACGTAGCTAAAACTTCGTCACGCAAATCTTGACAAATGATGCAGATAAAAATATGGACAAAAGTTGTGAGTAGTTGGATAACGGTACTCTACCTAACCACCATATCGAGGCTCTTCAAGAGCTTCTGTATAGGTAATGGTAGGAGCATACCCACACCCCTTGGAGAAATGGAGAAACTGACCATAATATTCAGTGGAGGAGACGTAAGTAAGGATGAAGAGTGACAAGCACTGTCCCACGTGTAGTAGCCACACCAGCTTGTTGAGATGTGAATTACTGGCCGATGCAGCGTGGCCCGGCGAGGTGGAAAAGAAGTTGTGGTATATGAAGGACTCAAACGTGCGGGGGAAACTGAAGAACGCGATCCCGAGTCGCCATATGTAGCGCTCAGGGGTGCTCCCTCCTATTACAGCACTGATTGATGGAACAATGTTTGGAACCTGAGGTGTAGGAGAGAAGGGATGAGAGGGGAGGGGGAGGGAGAGAGGGGGGAGGGGGAGAAAGACTTAAGTTTCGTTGTTGCTAATGCTCATCCTAATGCACCCCAAAAAGTGAGTAAAGTGGAGAGAGACACAAATGACTACAATATGTACAACAAAAATACACACACACTCCTGCATTAGTAGGTACGAGCGTACTACTTTCTTTTCATAAAGTGACGTTACTCTCGAGGGCTGTAGATATTAACCCACAGTCTCTTAAAAAGCGAGTGATATGATAATCTCAGGTGGGTAAAACCCTTTAATGTCCCCACAGAGCCAATACAACTAAGACCCAGTGCCTGTCTAGTCAGTGATTAGTCAATGTACCACCAGGTGGGAAAGTTGTATGACAGGACAGCAAAGTAGCCTCGCTCTGGTAAAGACCAGACTGTAATGCATGATCCAACTGTTCTGTGTGAGATTTTCCCACAAAGTATGTGTATGATAGGCCATGCATCCTGAAATGCACGCACTCCTATTTTCATGCAACGTTGCATGGCCTATCATACGTACATTCATTTGAAGTTGTGTAGGGCAGTCTAAAGGAGGGCTGGCTCCTGATTTAGCAAGTAATTGGACCTATAGACAGGCGTATGAAATTTAAAAAGGGAATGTGGCAGTATTTATATAAGGGCTTAAATTTTACAAAAACAAAAAACCTTATTGCATTCTTGCACTGGGCCTATTGTTTAGTTCCATCTTTAGTAGCGTTTCTAAATTTAGCCCTAATGTACTGACACGTTCCCTTTAATCTCGAGGAACAGAGTTGCATTGTACGTGCCATGTCGTGTAAGACTATTGCAGGCAGACTGGGAGAGCCTGTGGCCGAGGACGCAGAGTAGAGCTCATCTGACCACAGCTGTGGTCATGGTTCCTAGGCAGGGGGGGGGGATATTGGATTATCCACACTCTGATCACTCTGTGTAAACTGGGCGTTGCACAGGCACACTCCACTGAGCACCAACTGCACACACAGTACAAAAACCTAACGCCACTGGAATCCTCACAACTTCCCACTCTGATCGTCCCTAGTTAGCTGTATGTATGTCCCAGAAAGTATAGGGATATACCACTGACTGCCCGGATGTATATACATATTGATAAGATGTACAGCTAACTTTACTCGGGAAAGCTTTGAGCTAAGATAAAGGTATCATCAGAGGGGTATTAGTCACAAAGATTCTTACGATGTTAACATTGATGTAAAAAATATGGCGGTTTTCGAGGACTCAGAAGAAGTGTTTGTTACGACGGTCGGCAGGTAGGGGCTTCTCTGTGGGTATCACATCTAGAGCTATTTGTCGGAGAACAGGGTCGAATGTGTACTTACAAGTGCCTCCTTAACCGCACAGTGCACCTCCCGTGCTATCGTTACGAGGCTCTAATCCATGGTATTAGTCCAAACAGACTTGAATATGTAGTTACAAGTGCCTCCTTAACCGCACGGTGCACCTCCCGTGCTGCATTAACGAACCCACAATACTACACACACTGGTCCCACTACACAACACATCTTTCAATAGAAATGCAGGATTTAAATGCACAAGGTGAATTAATTCAACCACAATGTATATAAAACGAACGTGATAAGCATTTTAGCCCAGTACATAATAATATAGGTTAACATTATTCCAGCTGTCCACTACACAATATTATAGTAGTACTATAATACGTACGTATGTAGTGCATGTCGCAACATTGTTCTTTAACAACAAACTCCCAGCTCATGAGGCACACGCACTGCACAGTGTACATGTATGGAGGCACATACAAACCTATACACCTGGAGAGCACACGTGCTGGGGAAATTACGACAGCTCTAAAGTTCCACCTGGGCCTTTCGTGGACATTACGACAGAAACACATATACAATGGAAGCTACACGGAGTTGCTATTAAACATAACAAATTGCATCTCCCATGAATTTGTTCACATTAAGAGGCGTACGTATAAAACTCTTCAATTCTACACGGGTGTCCTCCGCGGATAAGCCCCAGCAAAACACCCACTGTAACAGGAATGGGTGGCACATGCTGGCACTAATGGAGCCCATCAGTGTAGCGGTGTAGCTGGTACCACTATGGTTTGGCAGGGCACGCGAGAGGCCAGGCCACCTTATCACTGCCCCATCAGGTGCACCCCAGCCCTGCCCTGCCCAGCTCTGAATGGTCCAGACGGCCTCGAGTGACAGGTGTCCTCTCCCGGCTGGGAACACTCCACCGCTGTCTTGGGCGACTGGGCAGTGTCGGTACGTCCCCTGGAGTTTCTGGTTTAACCCTCTGAAAACACTTGGCTGGGTGAGACCTCATTTGGATCTGCCCGTGTCGGCAGCTTTTCTGAGTTATTGCTGCCATAACTGTTACAAAAATGTCACCTGACCTCAGACATTGCATACTCAGGTGGCTGCCATAGCACTAGGGCACAAAAATTTGACCATAAATAAAAATTACCTCAACAGCGCACAGTGCATTACTCAGTATGGGCCAATTTTTAAAATGGGGGGAGAAACTGTAGTGTATATACAAGCTATTACCACACAAGGGAAGTAACACACTCAACAGGCAAAGCAGAGAAATGGTTGCATCGGTCCCACCACCAACCTACCAGTGACACATCTTCCATTGCTCCCATAGCACATAGCTCTCTAGCGTGGGGTAGAGGTGTATGCATGGTATGACCAGAGCAAGGCTGGGGGAGGAAATCTCCTGTGGATGATTCTAAGGAAAGGACTCGGGGCATGTGAACAGTGTTGGTGATGACCCAGTCTGTTCCCTGGTAAGTCACTGACATGGGACAGATCGACCCACACATTAATCAATCAATTAGCATTTCTGGGAATTTCAGTAGCGCCATCACGCCAAGTATAATGGGAACTGTGCATTGGAATAATGCTGCTGTATTCTCCCGTGACTTTCACACATGCTCCCCGGGTCTCTATTTTTATCATTTTTGGCAAGCTAAAATGAGCATTTCGATTTTTCGCGTGTTTCACGTGTACATATTTAGAATCACGTATACAACTACGGTATGTGGCAGTGCTCATACATATATGTAATAATGTGCATATCACATTCAGACAACTAGGAGGGCTCGCCTTGTGCACCAATGATGTATATACCACAATTACTACAGCCCTGTACAGCATTCCACACACTAGCGAGCCACTCCGTTTGCTGGTCCTCTGTTTGTCGAGCAGCCCTTTTTACGGTAACGCAAAAAAAGTATATAGGATGTATATATATACGGGGCTATTTGCATTTGTACATAAAAGGTGATCTATTAATTTCCAACGAATTAAAGAAGTCCTGCAGTGTGTGGTTTTGCGGTATAGAGAAACTCAAACGTGCAAGTGTAAATTTAACGACGGGCGGTGGGTTTTATAGACCACCAGACATTTTGATTGTTGACCAGGAAATGTGGGGTACCACCTTAATTAGTGTACTACCACCATGCAACCTGGTGGAGCTATATACGGCAATCAGATTACATAATTGATGTCTCCTGGAATGACCCTCTCCATCTACATATATTGCCAGAAACCCTAATAATAATAACCACTAAAGCGAGTATATTTCAATCAGGCCTGTGGTGACATTTGTAGCATT
>CASHTH010004037.1:0-17606 GCA_030341885.1 Geodia barretti | reverse complement strand
AGAGTAGAGCCCAACATCTCCATTCTCATTCACAGCAGCTACTGATATGGAGTAGTTTGTGGAGGGAGTCAGTCCAGTCAGAGTAACTCGTCCTCCATTCCTCCAGTCTTCACCATCTCCCAATGCATAGTCTTCAGTCAGCTTTTGCTGTGTACCGAACTCTGTACTGAGTGATTCGACCATTGACCAGTCTACAGTTGGAGAGGCCACTCCACTGGACAGAGATCTCAGTGGAGCTCTCAGCCTCTGCTCTCACATCCCCAGGAGCCTCTCTTGCACCTGTACATACACATACAGACATACACACAGACTGTGAGACCACAATCCTCAGTGGGTCTCACTTGTCTGTGGTGTTAGAACTCTCCTGGTCTCACTGGGTCGACTGGTACCTCGAACATCACTGACTGCCTCCACAGTCACCTCATATGTGGTGTAGGCTCTCAACTCATCAGTCACTGTTGACCCCACATCTCCTCCTACAGCAATACTGACAGTAGTGGAGGGAACATCCACTGTCAGAGTGGCAGTATGAGAGTCAGTAGGACATAGTCCCTCCTGATTGGTTCCCTGAGCCATAGAGAATGTGACAGTATATCTGTCAGCATCATCCACTGCCCCCCAGGACACAGTGACTGAGGATGATTCTGCAGCAGTCACCACACCTTCAGGAGTGTCAGGAGCTGTGTTAGAGAGAGAGAGGAAGGGAATGGTAAGAGTAAACTGCAGTTGTAACCACTCACCCAGTGTAATAGTCATCTCCTCAGATACTCCAGGTAGCATGTTGCTGGCAATAGCCTCAATTGAAAAGGTGTATGTCTCTCCGTTAGTGAGATCATTGATTGGAGTGCTGGTGGAGCCTTGACTAACAGTTTTAGTCCCTTCACCACCATTACCACTGGCAAGACGGTAGCGTACTGTGTATCCAGTCACAGCGGCTTCTAGTGGTGGAGTCCATGTCACCATGACAGTGGTAAGAGCAGTTTGCATTAGTCCAGTGATGGTTGAAGCAGCAGCTGTAGCATAATGTAAAACAATCTACAGACTCAGTCCACACTGCATGACGAGTGTTTACCTCTCAAAGTCACACTGCCAGTCTTTGATGCAAAACTAGTGACATTGCACTGGAATACATCTCCAACCATGCCACTGGATATGACTTCTGTCCTGGCAGTGTATCTGTCATTACTCAGAAACAGTGGAGTATCAATTGGCTGTATGTTGGTACTGATGTCAGAGTTGTATCCACCAGGTCCAGAGACGGCCATGTTGAGAGCTCTACCACCAGTGGAGGTACACCTCACTCTGAATGTCAATGTTCCTGCCTCCACCTCAATAGCTGCAGTTACCTCAGTGACTGGAGGAGAGGAATCATACAAGACTACCTCTCACTATATCATCATGAGAGATGGCTACTCACTGGGGTAGAGGACATACAGTCCTACTAGTTCGTTTGTGTCTAAACGAAAATAGCAGTTGATATATCCTTCCTCTGGAGTTTGCGACCTTCTCCAAATGTAGTGTACTCTACGACTACCTTCATTAGCTACTCTCCTTCCACTCCATCCTCGAGTTATTCCGCGGTCATTACGCCACTCTATTGTGTGTGTGTTGTTGCTTCCCGCATTACAAGTGACTGGACTACCTCCACCACCAACACGACAGACATGAGTAGACTCAGTGACATCAGAGGCAGACAGTTCAGACTGACACCTCAGAGCTCTGTTGAAATCACTACTACTACTACTTGGTGAACTAACAAACTCAAAGTCATACACACTGATCCTCGTCATGTTGTCATTGGAAACGGATATACTGTTCTGACCATTATTCACAGTTATAGTCAGTCCTGTGGAGAGATGAGAGAAACGAACAGCAAACTACAAGCGTAGAAATTGCCGTCGGCCTTGGCAATAGCTACTCGTGGAAAACGAGCTCCTGGGCTCGACGATGCACAGTAGCTAGCTAGCTAAACATACCTTTTACCCGCAGTGTCATCCAACACAGAACAGCAGCTAACAAGACACGAACTAGTACATCCATGACGCTCTGCAACTCGGTTTCACGGCGGTTTCAGGCACACAACATTCGCCGCCGGCGGAGTAAGATATCAGCTTGGCGCATGCGCAGATACAATAACGATTTTTTTTTTTCCCGGCTAAAAATAACTGACATGACGTAATGGTGTTGCGTTATGACTACTAAAAGTTAGCGTAAGTGTCAAAGGAGTCCAGAAATACCAAAACTGCTTCAAATATAGTCTTGTACTGCATCTGTGAAAAAATTGCACATCAGAAACACAGTATGGATGGTTGATGTGTTAGGTGACGTACCACAGTGCGCACAGCTCCAGGTTTCTGTACACGGAGAGCCTTGACCACCTGGAACACATCCACCACTCCCTCTGTCTTACACCTCTCAATGGTGGTGGCTATGGCACAGAACATCCCCGACCTGCTCACTGTATCACTGCACACAGAATGTCGCACCAATACTACATCTGCAATAGCTGGTGGCCAACCTGCAGTGGACAGTGATGGTGTGGTTCCCAGTTCTCCTCTGTATCTTTGTCATCTCCTCCACCACACTGCTCACGCTGTTCAGCTTCCCACAGCTGCCGTCTGGGGCCCAGTTGGTGATGTGGAACTGACTCACCTGGTGGGACTTCCCTGTCTACATGGGCAAGAGGAAGAGGAGGAACAGATAGAGAGGGGTAGCTATGGGCAATTATACTGTGTACATTAACAAACCTATACTAAAAGATCCTTTATAGCATAGAGAAAAATGGGCGAAAGACTCAAATTTTTCACTAGGCGGTTTTATGGGGTCACGAACCTCAGTGTGAGTGACAGAGAGGGTCTTGAGAACAGAGTTGTCCATCAACTCTTCTCCCAGAAGATCAACTTTGAACTCTCCAAATGTGAGGGAGCCACTGGAAGGCCAGTACTGGTAGCATGTCTCCTGCACACACACACACATGCCATGAATACCACAGCAATACTGCTGTATGGCCTCCCACCTTCCCACTCTCCACCAGGTCACACAGCATCACCAACACTCCACACTTCCTGTCATAGACCATCTTCCAGAAATCTCTGGCAGTGGACTGCATGGGACTCTGAGCTATGATGAAGGCTCTCTGCTGCTTGTAGCCCTGGGAGGTTTTGCAGCAACGACACAAACAAGTTCATTCCTAGCAATGTTACATGGATTAAGGTTACGGTTGCTTACGTTGATGAAAACGGCATTGATGTAGTCAGGATGGTCTCCTCTCAGAGCCACTCTCCACTTGTCAGCTGGGGATATTATAATAATAGGTCACATTAGGTACATAATAGTTGAGAGGTCTCTACAGTATATACTGCACTGCTGTATCATTACCTGGCAGGAATTCCTGTGAGCGATTTCTGTCAGGGTTTCTGGCAGCAAACTTGGCAGTGACCTCGTCGGGTCTTGGACTCACCTGCTCCAGCACCTGCACAACAAGCAGACATATTACAGCTCTCACTAATACGTGAAAGAGAGGGAAAGAGGGGAAAGAGAAAGGAAGGATGGACGAACGGCGAACTGGTGGGCGAATCCCTTGTCTGCCATCTGTTGAATGGCCCGTCGCAGGTCGCTGGAGGCAATCTGGGTGTCTCCACACGTCACAGACTCCAAGATGGCATCGTGGATAAAGATGTACTGGTCCTGCGTGTGCATGTTTGGAGAAAGGTGTTCAACTGTCTGGAAAACAAAGCCGCTTCATCTTTCCGTTTACAGAGAAAGTGCAGGAAACTGACAGTATTTTTATTAAAATCTATAGTTGTTCCTTGGTGGGTGTCCGTAGCAAGTATACACTTACCACAGTCTGGACCAGCTTCATCCTCTGGTGGCGGATCTTGTTGATGACTCCAGGAATGTCCACCACATTCTCCTTGCCCACCTGCTCCAGAACATGGTCTATGGTGATGAATGTCCCTGTCCTACCCACTCCAGCACTGCACACAGGGAAATAAGAGGGAGGAGGTTAAAATATCAAAGATCTTAACGTTTAGCTTGTATGTATAAAGGGAGTTCTTTATAGATGTCAATTTCACAAATGATGCTGGGGAAAAGATGCAGAGCTCTGGACGACGAATAATTCTATATACCTCAGTTTTCTCTAAGTGTATTGGAGCTCTACCTGCAGTGGACCATGATAGGTCCCTTGCCAGTCGGGTGTTCCTTCACCACCCTCTTGTGGAAGGTCAGGATGGGTGTGGCATAGTCGGGCACTCCGTGGTCAGGCCAGGCTGTGAAGTGGAAGTGAGTGACTCGAAGTGAACTCCGGGAACTGCCCACCAGCTGGAGAGGAGAGGGAGAAGGGGTGGAGGGTGGAATTAATTTTCCTTCGCAGCCTTGAGAGGAATGCGTGCCTCATTACTCATGTTCGCATAGCTCCACTCCCACTTAATAATGAGTCATTAGTAACGCTTTCACAATGAAATACTTGAGAGCTCTCCACTAATTGAAGCAGCAATGTGCATTACCCAGACCACTAACACTACTACCAGCTAGTGTACAGCTGACATACAATGTATACCTGGACAATGAGGGTGCGGACCGTGTAGTCAGCTAGAGTCTGCTGGTCAATGAGTGACACCTCAAACGGACCGAATCTAGCAGAGTCCTTGTCAGGCCAGTACTGATGGCACTTTATCTTGGTCCCCTCCACCAGGTTCGTTATCATGACAATGGTAGGGGCCCTCTCCTGCCAGACCAGCCTCCAGAAGTCAACGACCGTGACAGGCAGAGGTCCTGGGGAGAGGAAAGAGAGGGAAGGGAGAGGGTAAGCTGGAGAGATGGACTCTCCGTCGTGAGATTGTTTAGACGACTCAACACACACACATGCACAAGCAGACGGGTGGAATGCAAGAACTGAATGTTTCTCCATACCTTGTGTGGCGAGGAATTTGCCTGGCTGGGAGTATCCCTGAACAACATGAGAACATGCTCCGTCACATTAGCATGAGCTGGGTAAAAGATAGGGGCTTACGTCAACATAGCTGCCATTGATGTAGTCGGTCTGACAGTCCTTGTGTCCCTCCAGTGGTCTCAGCGTCACGCGATGGTCATCATCTGTAGTCACAAGAAGGTTTACTCTCTGTGTGTTCGAGGGAATGGTTTGTTTGTCACTCACAGACACAGATGTTTAGGAAACGGTTCTTGGGTTTGTTGTCCGGGTTGATGGCAATAGTTGTTGACTTGTCGTCTCCATTGTACAGACCCTATGCAAGCACATAATCACAGTCCACACGGGGTTAAGATGAATGATGTACTGTGTATTACCTGGTATTGGTCTTGGAAGGCTTGGTTCTGGTTGGAGTGGCATTGCTCCACAAAGTTACCAAACAGAGTCACTGGTAGACCAGTGCTGGGAATGAGCTCAGGTGCTGCGCTGACTCCCTTTTTCTCCTCTTCTTCCTCCCTGACAGTGAGCCTCACCTCTCTCTCTGCCCTGCCTCCTGGGTTATGGGCCACCAGCTGGTACACTCCACTGTGTTTGGTCTCAGCAGAAGGCATTGACAGAGTCCCGTCCTCCGCCAGCTCCCTGGAGTAATCCGGCACCACCTCTACTCCGTTGTGGTACCAGATCAACTTGGGATCTGGGGTTCCCGTCACTCTGACACCAAATGCGACTCTCTCTCCCTCCATCACCTCTAACTCTTCTGGGAACTCCTCTATCTTTGGAACTACAGTAACAGTACAACAAACTTGCATAAGATCATGAACGCAAAAATATGCTGTAAAATGAGACTTGGAAGCTATGTTTTTCTGTACATAAGGAAATTTTCTGACCAATGAGATTGTCGTAGATGGCAGTCTCTTCGACTCCGTTTCTGTTGGAGACAAGTTCCACGTCGTCTGCCTCTGTCGACTTTGACAGAACTTCAACTGTGCCTTGTGAGTAGGACGTTGGCAGCGAGTGGTTTTTAAACATCGTCCCATCCAAATTGCGTGGGTCGTACTTTTGCTTTGTTCGCCTCCTGCCAAGATGGGGAGGTGGACATTTGGCTCAGGATCACCATATCCTATTATTTCATTCACTACACCAGCTCACCCATAGTCTTCTACAGTTGACTATGGGTCCACTATCTTACCTGCAGCACAGGACACAGAAGATGATGAAGACGACGACAACTAGGACTACGGCCACTGCAGCTCCTCCCCCAGCTGCCCCTGCCGCCACTGCCAGACTGGAAGCCTCCGCTGGGGGGAGAATGGTAATTCTCTGAGCTGGACTAGTGAATTACGACTGTAGAGCTATGTTTGGACCAAAACCACATCATTTAACTATCCCACTGCAGCATAGAGGGAAATGTTGGTGAAGAAAACGGTCGTGTTTTTCACTGTTTCAGGGGCAGTTTCACCATCAATTCAATGGGGGAGGGGAAGTAAACTAATGAAAGTATATTATACCTGGAGTTGTGGATGCAGTGATGTCGTCTGAAGTGCTCCCGGCAGCATTGCTGGCAGTTATAGTGATGGTATAGCTCTCTCCTTCCTCCAGACCCTCAATAGTATAGCTCTCCTCTTCACCAGACACTTCTGTACTCAGCCCAGTTCCCCAGACTATGTCGTAGCTCTCCACCTGGCCTCCAGCTACAGTCCAAGACACTGTGATAGAGGTGCCTGTGGTGTCTGCCACACTCAGCTCCAGGTCCCTGGGAACTGAGGGAGAGGTGAATGATAATCATACATCACAAGGTCTCCAGTATATGTAGTAATGAGTATACTAGACACAGAGTGTCTCAAACACAGCTTGGCCAAATTGATATTAGTTTGACTGGTGCATGTAGAATATTTCTTTAATGCAACGTCCTACTCAATTAAGTATTCTTCAAGCTCCAGATATAAAGAGACTCTAGAGTGTAGTATGTCTCCCACCAATACCTCTGACTAAGTCCAGTGTGTCAGTGAGTGTTGAACTGGGGAGATGTTGGGACCTGGCCACCAGGGATATAGAGTAGCTCCCTCCCTCTGCCAGGTTCATCAACTCCACCTCATTGGTGCTGGCCTCGCGGACAACTGGTGCCTCATTTGACCCTGTACTGGAGTAGAATACAGTGTAGCCAATGGTATTTCCCAGTGGAGATGGAGGAGTCCAGGTCACTCTGATAGTTGTAGCATCCGTTTGAATCAACATCAAATTAGTAGGGGCACTCGCAACTGTGGGGGAATACAGGTGAAAGACTCAAACTCCCCCTGATGTTTTCTACCTTCTATGTTTTGCCCTCTACTGGCAGTAGTTGAAATGCTGTTAGAAACGGTGCAGACGTAGACTCCACCCAGTCTCCCAGTCACAGTCAGAGTGTGGGTGTAGTGGGCAGCCACTGCGTCATTCAACACAGTTGTTCCTTCGCCAACTGTGTCAGAATCTCTGGTCCAAATGACAGATGTAGCAGGTCCATTGGTGGAGTTACAGGACAGGGTAAACTGAGGCTCCTCTGCAGTTAGCTCTGAGACCAGTGTGAACCCTATCTCCCCATCAATCACCACCTCACCTGCAAGACAAGAACATAAAAATAAATACAACTAATTAGCTACTAGTTAACCCACCTCCCTGCTGATTGTAGATACCGACAAAGACAGTTCGAGAGTTCCCAGAACTGTCGGTGGCACTGCAGGTATAGATTCCCTCCACTGGTATCCCTGAGCCTCTCAACAGGTACACCCCGTCAGAGCCATCACTGACAAAGAACCCCTCAGAGCTGCTGGAGCTTAGCATGGTTCCATCGGGGTTAAACCATCCACCTGCGGGTGTCCCATCCCCGGATTGGTCAGTGCTGCAGACCAACCCGGTATCAGTGGAGTTGCCCAGTTGACTGATGTTCACCAAACCATTCGTGGGGAGGTTCATCCCACCAAAGTTGAGGTATACAGCTGTGATTACAGAAAACAAAATTCCATTCATATTTCTGTAATGGTGTTGACAGATGTACAAGGACAGTAAAAGCATTCCAGTAGCTTGTTGACTAGGTGAAAGACATATATGTCCAATGGAACTTAGTCTGTGTAGTTTTTCTTTTTCGTATGTTTACAGACTAACTTTGAGGTGTGGTAACAGTGAGATCTCGATACACCCCAGTTCCCCTGCCCATTGACTCCTGCAACTTGCACCAGATACATCGTGTCAGACACCAGTCCAGAGATATCAGTTGTTAGAACATCAGGGTCACTGACATCTATCATCTGCATGCTCCCATTCCCCTGTACCAGTATAGAGTAGCCTGTGATGTCTCCATTACGGTGGATACAAGGCACCCTCCCCCACTGAATACTGAAGCTGTTTGGAGTGACACTGGATGAGGATAGACTAGCAGGTGGAGCTGTGGGATCTGGGGGAGAGGAGAGAATGGCATGTGACAACACATTACACAGGTAATTGAGCAGGGAAATACCTGCTTCAGCAGTGGATAGCACTAGCGGGTCACTGATTGCAGACCCAGCAGCATTCATTGCATTGACTCTGATGCTGTAGCTGCTATCACCAAACAGGCCGGTGATGTCATAGCTTCTCTCTGAGCCTCCAGACACAGTGGCACTGCCCACGTGTTCACCAGGACATTCTCCTGAGGTGTCTCTCTGCCACTCCACCTCATATCTCTCCACCACCGGACCAGAGCTGGTCCAGGAGATAGAGATTGAGAATGGACCTATTGAAGGCTCCGTCACATTTGGAGCTCTCACTAAAATGAACACACGGTGTATTCACTGAGTATACAGATGCAGCATCGGCAGCGGTACATTGCAAGTGGAATTGCACGAAAAATGAAAAGCACTAAAGTGAAAACCCTCGGCGAACTTCGCATGCGTGGTACCGCTAATTGACGGGCTGGACTATTTAGTATGCGTTTACTCGTGGTCTCCCGCTAGTAGCTCGCGGAGAGTCTGACACGGGCTAGCTACAGTAGTAGATAGCATGCGTGAGTCGATACACGGCCTTCGTTGTGACTTATTGTGCCTTCAAGATACACAGAGCAAGCGGATCAGGTCGGGGTGAGCCAGCATACCGCGTCTAATATACGCATGCGCACCGCACGGACACTGGGACACTGTACTACAGGTAGCTACACACGAGTACTCGGGTGTTGATTTTATCTATGTACATCTTTGTGTGTGTATAATTATAGGTTGTACAGTCGCTGAAGTTACCGGACAAGACCCTCATCAACCTCTACGAGCAGGTGTTTCTTCTTTTTCACTCCTTCTACAGAGCATATTCAGGGGAACAAATGAAGAGATAGAGTGACTGTATGTCTGCTGACTCTGAGTGTACTACTGTAGTGGTACCTGATGTTAGTGTGGTCATTGGACTACTGTATTCCCCAGGTCCAACACTAGTTCTTCCTGCTACTTGATACTCATACATTGTAGCTGCTTCCAGTCCAGAGATTGTGGCCATTCCTCCACTGGAGTCTCCATCAACAGCCATAGACTCTGTGCTCCCACTCCCCATCACTCCATACTGGACTGAGTAGCCTGTGATGTCTCCATTCTGATCAGCACAAGGCACCTCTCCCCACACCACAGTGATGGTGGAAGAGGTCACACTGGCCACCATCACCTCAGACGGAGGGGCAGACGGAGCTGTGGGAGAGATAGACAAACTAAACAACTCATTCCATTAGAACATAGACAGTCTTACCTGCTTCTGCAGTAGCCTGTAGGACAGTGTTCCTATCAGTAACAGCACCATCCATCAGGAGAGCTACAGTGATTGAATAGTCTGTTCCCTCCTCAAGACCTCAATATGTTAGTTTCCTCCAAGAGAATCAGTAGGAATAGAGATGGTGTTGGATTTTGTGAAACAGTCAGTGTATTCAGTGTTTCTGTAGGAGATGTTGTATCCTGATGGCATTATTGATCCCTGTGCTTCCTCAATCACATCCCATTGGATCAATATGGAATTAGTGGTAGCAGCAACTATGGTCAAAGTGATTGCAGCTGTGGAAAGAAAAGTCATTAGAAAGTAGTTGTAAAGCCACAGTAGAACGTACTCTCAGTGTTGACAATGAGTGGTGGGTCACTGTATTCTCCAACACCAGCTGAAGTTATGGCAGCCACTTGGACAGTGTAGTTTGTAGAGGTTACCAGTCCAGATATTTCAGCTCCATTTCCAGTGTATATTAGGGTCTGTGTGTTCCCACTCCCCTCCACCCCATACTGGACTGAGTAGCCTGTGATGGCTCCATTCTGATGGATACATGGTACACTCCCCCACTGGACAGTGATGGTGGTTGATGCACCATCAGCAGTCACGTCAATTGGAGAAGCAGACGGTCCTACAGTTCCACACATGATCACGAAATGAAATTTACACAATTGGTAAACTTACTTGCTTCACTAGTTCTTCCATTAACTGCAGTACTATCAACACTACCCAGAGAATTGCTAGCTCTGACAGTAATGGAGTATGTGATGTATTCCTCCAGACCCTCTATAGTGTACTCTCTGCTCCCACCAACACCAATGTTCTGACTGCCTCCACTGATACCAGGACACCCTCCACCATATTCCCACTCCACCACATAACTGACTCCCTCTGAGCCACCACTGCTCCAGGTTACTGGTATACTGGTAGCTGTCACTGAAGACTCAACCACCGTCACAACTGGAGCCTCAACTGGTGACATGATATTTATGACGATGAGATCATGAAATGTGGTAATTCAGACCTCGTGTCAGTTGATTTCTGGGATCACTGTACTCTCCAATACCAGCATTGTTGACTGCTGCTACTTCAATAGAGTAAGTAGTGGATGACATGAGGTTTTCAATAGTCGTCTGAGTCATATCAGCTCCATTAACAGCCAACATCTGTGTGCTCCCACTCCCCTCCACTCCATACTGGACTGAGTATCCTGTGATGGCTCCATTCTGATGGATACATGGTACACTCCCCCACTGGACAGTGATGGTGGAAGAGGAGGTACTGGATGATGTCACTGACATTGGAGCTGCAGTGGGTCCTGAGAAGACACACTATCATGCATTACATCATTAAAAGCTTATAATACTCACGTGCCACCATTGTCATTGCAGTGATTTGGTTACTTGGTTCATCTCCGAGGGTATTGGAGGCTGTCACAGTGACTGCATACCTACTGTCTTCCTCTAGTCCAGTGATATTGTAGCTAGTCATGGAACCTCCAGTGATAGTGGTACTGCCTGTGTCCTCATCAGTACAGCCTACTGAGGTGTCTCTCTGCCACTCCACCTCATAATGACTCCCTCTGAGCCAGCACTGGTCCAGGAGAGGGAGATGGAGGTGGCTGTTGTGGAGTCTGACATCAGAACTGGGACAGCAACTAGGGGGAGGAAGCAATCAAAAACATTACTCTGACAATTCCACATGGGTACCATGACATCTGTTCTATGATAATCACAGTCAATGAATACACACCTTCAGTCAATTCATTCTCTGAACTACTGTATGTTCCAATGAGTTGGTTGTTGACTGCTGCAACTCTAATGGAGTAGGTAGTGGATGGGATTGAGACCAGTGATGGTGGTCTGAGTGGTACTAGCTCCTGAGACAGTCATAGTCTCTGTGTTCCCACTCCCCATCACTCCATACTGGACTGAGTATCCTGTGATGTCTCCATTCTGATGGATACATGGTACCTCCCCCCACTGGACAGTGATACTAGTTGAGCTCTCCACCATTGCATTCACAGGAGACGGAGGGGCAGATGGAGCTGATGAAAGAACACATTCACATTAACATGTTGTCAGAGTCAGCCACACTCACCAGCAATCATTGTCATTGCAGTGACTGGCTCACTTCTTTCATTTCCAAGAGAATTGTAAGCTGTCATATTTACAATGTACCTACTGTCTTCCTCTAGTCCAGTGATATTGTAGCTAGTCATGGAACCTCCAGTGATAGTGGTACTGCCTGTGTCCTCATCAGTACAGCCTACTGAGGTGTCTCTCTGCCACTCCACCTCATACATGACTCCCTCTGAGCCAGCACTGGTCCAGGAGAGGGAGATGGAGGTGGCTGTTGTGGAGTCTACTGTCAGAACTGGGACAGCAACTGGGGAGAGAATAAAGAAACATTAGTACAACCATTTAGCATTGATTCCTCTGTAATACCCAGTGTCATAGCAGATTGACTGTCGCTAAAGACTCCAGTATCAACACTATTCACTGCTGCCACTTGCACAGTATATGTTGTAGATGGATTTAGACTTGGTATAGTAGCTTCCATCTCAGTAGCTCCATTAACAGTCACAGTCTGTGTGTTCCCACTTCCCATTACTCCATACTGGACTGAGTAGCCTGTGATGGCTCCATTCTGATGGATACATGGCACCTCTCCCCACTGGACAGTGATGGTGGAAGAGGTCACATCAGTTACAGTCACATCAGAGGGAGGGGCAGATGGAGCTGTGGGAGAGAGGACCATACAATAGACCACTAGCAGTGGTAGATAGTCTCTCACCTGCCTCCCCAGTCATTGCAGTCACTGTGTTACTGACAGGACCACTACCAGCTCCATTAGAGGCTGTCACAGTGATGGTGTACCTACTGTCCTCCTCTAGATCAGGTATAGTATGGCTGGTAGCAGTGATAGTGGTACTGCCTGTGTCCTCATCAGAACAGCCTACTGAAGTGTCTCTAGTCCATTCTATAAGGTATTCAGTCACCACTGAGCCACTGGGAACACTCCAGGAGAGGGAGATGGTAGTGGCTGTTGTGGAGTCAAGACTGGCAGTTGGCTGACCAGGAACTGCACAGGATACAGAGAACAACTTAAATCATTGATCGAAGGAACTATTGGACTTACCTAACCCAACAGCCATTGCTGTCACAGTGTCACTAGCAAGGTTGTTGGATGTGGCTACAATGGATATGGTGTAGGTCTGTCCATTGGTGAGACCAGTCAGAGTGTAGCTGTTGGTATCTCCACCACTGACAGTCTCACTACCACTGCTGCTCCTCCAGTGTAGGAGATGGTGTAGCCAGTGGCATCACTGGATGGACTCCAAGACACTAGGATACTAGTGGGACCATCCTGGACTGCTGTCACACCAGTGGGAGCCTCAGGTCCTAAGATTTGATTCACAGCTTAGCATATTACTACATCAAACTTGCTGGAATACCTGTCACAGTGATGGTAGCAGAGGCAGAAGATGGCTTGTTATTAGCCACAGTACAAGTGTACTGTCCTGCAGTAGTCACAGTCAGAGTGTGGGTGTACTGTGCAGTCACTGGGTCATTCAACACAGTCTGGGTTCCTTGGGTGACAGTGGTGGAGTCTCTGGTCCAAGTGACAGTGGTAGCAGGTCCACCAGTGGAGATACAGGTGAGGGTCAGCTGGTCGGAGTCAAATGTCACTCCTCCAGATATTGAGATGTCTCCTGCAATGATATAATTATAGTGTATAGCTAAATTAGCCAACTTTAAAACTACCACCTAAAGATCCAGCCAGCCAGTATTCAGACATGCATATATCGTGCACTGTATAGTGCTAAACATTGAGATGGGTTAGTAAATTCCATCCTCAAGTAGTGAAAAAGGGGGAGTTTTTGCTGGTATCCGTGGAAGCTGTAGGCTACAGAGCAAATCACAGCTTTATGTGACAGTTTATACCTCCACTGGCAGTATACAGTCCCACATAGACTGGTGTGTCTCTCACTGAGATGTCAGTATCATCATGGACAGCATTAGTTGGAATATCACAGCGATAGATACCAGTTGGTGAGTTAGCATTAGTGTTACGACGTATGTCAACTCTCTGAGCATCACGAAACTCATAGATATCAACATTAGACAGGAAAGGCAGTCTAGTTCCATCAGGGAAATACCAGTCTCCACGATGGATACCCTGAGTACCACTACAACATGTGCTCAGGTCAGTATGACACTGAACACTGTCACTACCACTGAGATCATTCCCAACTTGACTGATGTCCACATAGGAATTGTTGGCCAGAGTCTGGCCCATGAAGGAGAGACGGGGAAAGGTCTGAGAGTGGACCTCCACCAGAGACCAGAGGAGACTCAACAGAGACACAATTCTCATCATTGATCTGTTGCACATCACTCACACCACCGACTGAGCAACTGAGTTTACACAGGCTGATGGATAGCAGAGATAAAACCCTCCCATATATGGAAAACAGAAAATTCCGGGTCTCCACTGGCGTTTATCAATGTATATTCATGTGCTAGCTTCTTTATAATAAACAACAAGATGTGCAACGTCCAACACTAGTACACATAAACTACATTTAAACAGATAAAAAGTCAGTCATGTAGTGGTTGCAGAGGTCTGGCACATCTTGCTGGACCCAGTGACTGCAGTTAGGAATATGTAAAGAGTCTATAAAGAGTAAGTTACTCTTCACATACCTCCACTGGCAGTATACAGTCCCACATAGACTGTGTCTCTCACTGAGATGTCAGTATCATCATGGACATCATTAGTTGGAATATCACAGCGAAAGATACCAGTTGGGGGAGTTAGCATTGTTCCTACGACGTATGTCAACTCTCTGAGCTCCACGAAACTCATAGATATCACCATCATCATTAGAGAATGGCAGTCTAGTTCCATCAGGGAAATACCAGTCTCCACGATGGATACCCTGTGCACCACTACAACATGTACTCAGGTCAGTACGACACTGAACACTGTCACTACCACTGAGATCATTCCCAACTTCACTGATGTCCACGTAGGAATTGTTGGCCAGAGAAGTCTGGCTCATGAAGGAAACGTAAGGAACAGTCTGAGAGTGGACCTCCACCAGGGACCAGAGAAGTAACAATAACGATGCGAAATTCATCACTATTCAGTACTACTACGTTTTGCGTTTTTTTTCTGCAGCACCAGCGTCAAAAGAGAGAGCAGCCTACCCCGGCAAACTACGCATGCGCAAAGTAATTCATGTCCGCAACTAACACATCAACACATCAACACATCAGATTGGTTCATAGAGAGAGTCTCCAGCAGCAGTAACGGTGGGCTGGGAGGAGGCGGGGGGAGGAATGTTTGTGGTACTTCATAATCATCTTCAGCTGTCCTTCCAGTCCCTCTCACTACATTGTAGGCCTCATTACTGGTGGTCTGGAGCTGGTCTGGATCCCTGGAGTGAGGCCATCAGTGGTATAGAAATCAGCTCACAGTGTTTCATATGGGGAGACTTACGCATATGTTGGCTCTGAGAACTTGGAGAGCTCCACTGATTGATTTGTAGTTGCCAGAGCACCAACTGACGCTCTGAAAAGAGCTATTTATTACTAAAATCTACCATGTGTATAGACTTTTGTCTTATACATGATGCTAGTATCATGCTTTATTTTTTAAGTGATAGCGTTTTGCTAGGCATACCAACCTAGTCTTTGGTGTTGAATAATTTGCACTTCGACTTCTCAGAACCAAAATCACAATGATTATGACCGTCACTGCAGCTATGAGTGCCACAGCCACCACTCCACCAATGATACCTCCTGTATTGTCTGTCTTAGTCTCAGTGCTTTCTGCAGTAGAGGCTGGAATTGAGAGTAAAGGAGGTAGCTAGCATAATAGTGACTGCAGTGGGTTAATACCAGTGGAGAAAAGTATGGGAGTGCTGTCAGTGGTTCCAGCTACATTAGTGGCTGATACAGTGAGTGTGTAGATAGTGGAGGGGTCCAACTGGAGGATGGTGTAGGTAGTGCCAGACAGAGGACCACTGGTGCTCTCAGCGCCTCTGTCAGTGGGTCTCCAGACCACCTCCAAACTGGCCACCCTCCCACTGGACACACTCCAGGAGAGGGAGATGGAGGTGGCTGTTATGGAGCTCACTGACACCAACACCTGTCCTGGAGCTGGGACTGGAATAGGGGATTACATTTAGATGAACTGTAGGACCATATCTCTCTCTTACTTAGTGTGATTTCAAATGTGGTGGCATCACTGAAGAGGTGTTTGGATGTAGCTACAATGGATATGGTGTAGGTCTGTCCATTGGTGAGACCAGTCAGAGTGTAGCTGTTGGTAGAGTCACCATCAATATCGACATCACTGCCTCCAGTGAAGGAGATCCTGTAGCCAGTGGTATCTCCCAGTGGAGAGGGAGGAGTCCAGGTCACTGTGATACTAGTGGGACCATCCTGGACTGCTGTCACATCAGTGGGAGATGGGGGACCTGAAAGTGAGCCAATATCATTACTGAATGACACATTACAGTAGATACCCTGCAATGTGATGCTAGCTGAGTCAGTAGATGGCTTGTTGTTAGCCACGGTACAGGTGTATAGTCCTTCAGTAGTCACAGTCAGAGTGTGGGTGTACTGTGCAGTCTCTGGGTCATTCAACACAGTCTCGTTTTGCTCTCCAATGATATTGATAGTGCTTCTTGTCCAAGTGACAGTGGTAGCAGGTCCACCAGTGGAGATACAGGAGAGGGTGAACTGAGGACTGGCTCCACTGAGGTCTGACTCCACTGCCAGATCCTCAGATATTGAGATGTCTCCTGCAATGTAGAATCAATTACACCAGGAACATTCTGTGAACCAATACATACCTCCTCCATTGTATAGTCCCACATAAACTCTCTGGTTAGTTTCTGTGTTGTCCAGTACCTCACAGTAATACATTCCTTCAGCTGCAGGATCAGTACCAATGTTCCTCGTCAGTCTCACTACCATAGGACCTCTGTTTCTCTCAAATCCAGGAACATCAGCACTGCCTAAACTACCCACTATGGTCCCATCTGGAGCAAACCAGTTTCCTCCAGAATTAGCATCACCATTTGGTGGAGAACGGTTTGTGATACACAGTAGAGCAGTGTTATCAGTGGAGCCAATATCACTGATTTTCACATAGCTATGATTACGGAAGATTTCACTGTTCAGACTGAGGTAGACACCTGGAAATGAAAGCACAAAAGAGCAAGCCCTTGGCCTAACACTGCATGATCAAAAAGCACTAGTTAATGGGCAAGGCCACATCCACACAGTTGCTAACAATGTCGGTTTCTCGCTCTAACTCAAGCCAGCAGCATTGGTGAGCATTTGGAGCAATGCTGGACTAAATGTTTGTCCCTCATGGGTCATAGGAAACAGGGCAAACAGCCATTTCAGAACCGTGGTTTTCTAATTGACATATCAGCCTCACTTGGAAGAGTTTCAGCCATTTCTGGGTCACTGTAGAGTCCAGTACCAGCACTGTTGATTGCCGCTACTTGGATAGAGTAAGCAGTGGAGGGATTGAGACCAGTGATGGTGGCTTCATTCACAGTAGCTCCATAAACAGTCACAGTCTGTGTGTCCCCACTCCCAATCACTCCATACTGGACTGAGTATCCTATGATGGCTCCATTCTGATGGATACATGGTACACTCCCCCACTGGACAGTGATGTTGGAGGAATTCACATCAGTTACAGCCACATCAGGAGGAGGGGCAGATGGAGCTGTGGGTATAGAGTTATCAGAATATGGGAACACACAGAGGGAAATACAAGGATACTAACCAGCAGTCAGTGTGGTGGCTGTGGTGCTGCCTTCTGAGTCCTCCATTCCCAGTCAGAGTGGCAGAGACAGTGATAGAATACTCAGTTCCCTCCTCACCATCGAGTGTGTGATGTC
>CASHTH010004036.1:0-22220 GCA_030341885.1 Geodia barretti | reverse complement strand
TGGTCCCAGTGTCGCAACACATGGATCAGACTGACATGTTCTTCAACACCAGACAGCTGTGTCACACACTATTGCACCGACTACGGTAGTCATGTTCACACACTGTAATGGTCATGTAGGTTGTTGCCCAGATCATCACCATGCGCAAATGGTCAAAGCCATATAAAAGTATGTTTGTAAAATGTATTATAGTCTCGCGTTCCTAAGATTTGCTGTCAGTCAACACAACGCGCACCGTCAAATAACGGAGGCCGGCAATCCTTCGAGCGAGCCTCCAAAAGGGCGGATGGTAGAGAGGCAGAAGGAAAAGGGAGGACTATAGGACGACGGAGAAGAGAACGGGGAAGAGAAAAAGGAGAAGACGCTGCAGGCGGAGGTCCACACACAAGAAAAAACAAAGCCGACAACGATAGCAATCAACCCAGAGGTGTAACGAGGAAACGAGCAGCTGGGACGGGTGGGCCTTCCATTTCGAGAGTCGCCGCCGTCAACCGATGGGATCGATGCGGGACAAACTGAATGGCTCCGAGTTCGTCTCACGGGACGGCCAGAAGGCCCTACAGCGACTCCCTGAGACGGTCCGCCGTCGATATGCGGCAGCCCGTGCCGCTCTGAAAGCCCGCTTTGAACCGGGAGAGTCGCCATACCCGCTACCAAGCCGAGTTTCAGGCGCGCAGTAAGAAAGCGACGGAGAGGGGGGGCAGCACTTCGCAGAACGACTTGAAAGCATTGGCGACAAAGCGTACACCCACGCTCCCAGGACGAGGCTCGGGAGCAACTGGCCATCAACTCGTTTTTACAGAAACTGATGCCTCCGCAGGTCGCATTCAGCAGTAAAACAAAAACGGGGGGCTTCACTAAGACCATGCCGTGGCGGCAACACTGAGCTGGCGTAGTACGTTAGCCCTCCGAACCTGCGGGGGTTTCCGCTACGGAACCCGAGGAAGCTGTCTGATCGCCGTAAAGTCCGAAGCCAAGACAAGATGGAATAAAGACCCTACTTCCCAACCATACCCACCTCGAACAGCTGACTAAACGTGTGTGAAACAACTCGCGGAACAGGTGGAAAGTCTACAGACAGCTGCACCCGCCCTCAACAAAGGAGGATCCGTCCGTTCTCCGGGAGAATGCTGGAGGTGCGGGCACACCTGGCAATATATGGCACGGAACTGTCGTCAAACTCGTGGAGGCAGCGGAAAAAACTGACTTCCTCCGGCCCAAGGACCATCGCCGGAGGACGACTAAAGTCCGGTCCAACGTTTCGAACACTCAGTTATGCCTCACCTGCCGCCTAAGTGGGTTTCGCCTCACAGGTCCCTCAATGGGATCGCAGTGTCAATGCTCGTTGACAAGGATCAGCTGCCACTTTGCTTCGGTGGACGTTGGGGAAAGATTGTGACCCGCAACCCATTGCCCCTCACACCCTGTCCATCATACGACTTCTCGGAGCTGGAGGAGGAGAAGCCATTGGATGTCCATGGTCTCGTACCAAACTCACCCTAGGACTAGGGTCAAACCCTTTGTCGTGGATGCTGTGGTGGTCACCCCTCTCACGTCTCAGGCCATCCTTGGCCTTGATTCCTCGTTGAGCAAAACGAGCAACTACGAACTGCCTAATCGTACCCTGCGCTTTTTGCACTACAGAAGGCCTCTACCAATTCCGCGTGATGCCATTTGGATTGTGCAATGCACCAGCAACTTTCCAGCGGCTGATGGATCTTGTGCTCGCCGGTCTCCAGTGGCGGGAGTGTCTCGTCTATCTAGATGATGTGATCGTAGTGGGTCATACTTTCCAAGAGCACCTCTGCAACTTACGCTCCGTCCTCCAGCGCCTCCGTGAGTCTGGACTGCGTCTGAAACCATCGAAATGTTCCTTTTTCCAAAGTGAAGTGCAATACCTGGGGTACATCATTTCCCGAAAAGGCGTCTCCACTGACCCCAAGAAGACACAGAAAGTCTCTTCATGGCCGCTACCAACAACCAAGCGAGAAGTCCAGCAGTTCTTGGGCTTTGCGGGTTATTACCGGCGATTCGTCAGAGACTTCGCTTCCATCGCTCGTCCCCTTCATCGCCTCACGGAACATACATCACCCTTTGTATGGACCAACGACTGCCAGATAGCATTTGAGGAACTCCGCCATCGCCTGTGCTCGGCACCCATTCTGGCATTCCCAGACTTTTCGCGAGAATTCATCCTGGACACCGATGCCAGTGACGTCGGCATTGGGGCAGTCCTGTCCCAGGTTGATGAGGAGGGACACGAACGGGTGATCGCCTATGGAAGTCGAGCTCTCACTAAACCAGAGAGACGTTACTGTGTCACAAGACGGGAGCTTCTTGCGGTTGTACAGTTCACACGGCAGTACCGCCCTTATCTGATGGGACGGAAGTTCATACTCCGCACGGACCATGGGTCTCTTACCTGGTTACGGAATTTTCGAGATCCAGAGGGCCAGATCGCACGCTGGCTGGAACGACTAGAGGAACTCGACTTTGACATCGTTCATCGCCGAGGCAAGGCCCACACGAATGCCGATGCACTTTCCCGGCTACCTTGCCAGCAGTGCGGACGAGAGAGTCACGTCACACCAACAGATGCTGTAGTCTCGGCCACTGCTATCCTCCAATCAGTTCCAAATGCGATAGGTGACAGCATCAGGGACGTCCAACTGGCTGACCCCATTCTGGGTCCACTTCTCAGAGGAAAAGAGATGGGTGAAAAGCCGAACTCTACCCAGCTCGGAAACCCAAGTCCGTCATCCCGAAGACTTCTCCAGCTCTGGGAACAACTGGTGGTCGCAGACAAAGTCCTATGTCGACAGTTCGAGTCTCGCCAAGGCCACACCTCAAACTTACAAGTTGTCGTCCCTTCGAAACTTCGAAAGGAGGTGCTGGCGGAGCTACATGAGGGTGCTGCGGGGGGGTCACTTTGGTGTGGACAAGACACTCGCCCGACTGAAAGAACGATTCTATTGGCCAGGGCATTTCAATGATGTCAAAGACTGGTGCAGCAACTGTGGTTCATGCGCATCTCGGAAGGCTCCATCACCTAAGTCAAGGAAAGCTCCTCTAACCAGTATCGTGGCTGGCTATCCTATGCAGTTGGTGGCTATGGATGTGGTAGGACCCTTCCCAGAGTCACCGTCGGGAAACAAGTATGTTTTAGTCGCAGCCGACTACTTCACACGGTGGGTCGAGGCTTACCCAATTCCAAATCAGGAAGCCACGACTGTGGCGAGGAAGCTAGTGGACGAATTCTTTTGTCGCTTTTCACCACCAGAGAGACTCCACTCTGATCAAGGAAGGAATTTCGAGTCTGCTGTTATCGCCGAGACATGCAAGCTGCTGGGAATCAACAAGTCTCGTACCACACCCTACCACCCACAGTCTGATGGACTGGTTGAAAGATTCAACCGAACCCTGTTGGACATGCTCTCGAAATCTGTTGGTGACTATCCATCTCAGTGGGAGCACCACATCCGTCGACTCTGCCTAGCCTACAACACCAGTGTCAATCCAACAACTGGACACACACCTTTCTTCCTTATGTTCGGTAGACAAGTACGGATGCCAGTAGATATCATGTACGGGACCCCTGGTGTTTCGTCAGCACCTGTGCCGAAGTATGTAGCTGAACTGCGCGACAGCCTCACATCTGCTTACCAGCAAGTCAGAACTACTACTGCAGCAAAACTGAAACGCCAGAAAGAATTTTACGACCGCAAAGTTCACGGACAACCATTTGACAAAGGTGACCTGGTTTGGCTCAACAGCCCGGCTGTACCAAAAGGGAAACCTAAGAAACTTCATTGCCCATGGACGGGGCCATTCAAGGTGGTGCGCAGACTATCTGAAGCGGTCTATAGGATTCAACACACAAGAAATCGTCGCAAGAGACGTGTAGTGCACTTTGACCGGTTGAAGCCATGTTCGCCAGACACCCGTTTGCCGCTACCAGCCTTGAGAGAATACTCAGCTAACCCACGTCCTGCTCAGAGACCACCGGTGGGTGCTGGCCTGGAACTGCTGGAGGATGACACAGATACACCACTTCAGCCCGGTGATGGTACAGCCCTACCGCCAGTGAACAGGGACTCGATCATACCTCCAGTCAAGGCTGCAGGCGCGCCCCTGCCACTACCTCCACCACTTCTCCCTCCACCTGCACCTCGCTACCCAAGACGAAATAGAGCTCCCCCAGACCGATATCGCCCCGGTATCCCCTGCTGAATTCGAGACGAATTCTTTTTGGATAAGGGAGTTATGTAAGCAGGTCCCAGCTGTCGCACACACTATGGCATCAGACTGACATGGTTCTTCAACACCAGACAGCTGTGTCACACACTATTGCACCAGACTACGGTAGTCATGTTCACACCACTGTAATGGTCATGTATGTTGTTGCCCAGATCATCACCAATGCGCAAATGGTCACAGCCTATAAAAGTGATGTTGTAAAATGTATTATAGTCTCGGTTCCTAAGATTGCTGTCAGTCAACAACGCGCTCAACCGTATTGCGCGAGCACCAGTCCTTCGGCGTTCGTCGACCCGATTACACTTTTCTAAGACTCTTAACCTCAGAAGAGGGGGAAACCACAGTAATTTTCCTTCAAGTAGCTCAAGGTAGGCAGAAAACATAGATCCCTGACCTGTGGCAGTGGATGTGGGGAGGACAGAGATGGGAACAGTGAGACTGTTGGCCACTCGGCCATTCCTGACTGTGAAACACACATCCACTGTTGGATTAAGACCCTCCATCACTGCATACATTGTCTGGTCGAACCCTACCATCGCTGCACATTGAAAAGAACAGTTTTCCAATAATACACTCTGGTCAAAAAACAAAAGTCGTAATTTATGGCTAGAAATAATAGGAAAGAATTTCTGCCAATAAGTCCATAGAGAATGAAGTAGGAAAACAACATAACAGAGTGATTTTCTTGTTTCTCTTCTCTCTATATTTTTCCTCCATCTCCCTTTTTTCTCCTCCTCACCTATCTCTCCAGTGATGGTCACAAGTGCCAAGTCATTGGATATAACAGCAAATGCATCGTCGGTGGTTATCTGCACGATAAAGTCCTCAGGTCCTTCAATGAGGTCATCGGACACTATTCTAATTGTAGCACACCCCACTGATGACCCAGCATCCAGAGTCACCACCTCATCCTCCAGTACGTACTCATCTCCTTCTGAACACAGAATGACACAATTTTTGTTGATAAAAATTAATATTGCACAAGTAGCTACGTTCTGTGTGTATTACGCAGTTGTAAGAATACTTGCCAGTAGCAGAGACTGGAGATAGAGACACAGAGATGGTGACTGGGTTAACGACAGTTCCATTATTTACAACTGCACACACTTCCAGAGAGCCGTCTGCCTCCGACACTTCGTACGCTATCTGCTCCACACCCAGTTCAACTGTGGGGGAGAGTGAGTGAATGAAGAGATGGTGAGGTGGGAGAGAGGAGGTAGGGAGGAGGGAGAGTTAGAGAAAGGTGAATAGTAGGAGGGAGAGAAAAGTGAGAGAGAGGGAGAGAAAGTAAGACTAAGGGAAAGAAAAGAAGTAACTAATGATGGTAGTACAGTTGATATTACAGAGAGAGAGAGAGGGAGGAGAGATGCATGTCCATCAGTGGAGGAAGCGGAGAGTCAATTACAATGACAGGAGTCGCACATTACCCACAATTAGACCCCTACAACAAACCCACTGCTAGCGTAAATCTCTGCCCTATCCACCACTCACCACTAGCATCCTGAATGGTGATAGACACCATGTTTCCGTCTGGGAACTCTGTCAGATCAGCATTATTGGTGACTGTCCCTATCACTGTTAAACTCTCATCTCCCTCGATGTCAGTGTCAGTGGCAGTGTCAATGTTGATGCAGACCAAAGTATCTGGTGAGCCTGAGCCAGTTGGTCCTATGGTCACTGTCAGATCCTCCGAGACATAGTCAACACCTGACATACACATCACACAGAGCATGGGGCACTTGAATGTATACTCACTACTACCCATGTACATGGTAAAGTACGTAATGTCAGATTTGTACCACAATGACTCTTTCCCTTTCTATGTTTCATTTTAACGCTCCTTGTATACAGCAAATTCAGGCTCAGAATAAAAAGCTTCAGCTTTAGCAAACAATTGCTAAGTAACCAACGGCATACAGAATGCTTGCGGCTACAATAGAAGGTTTAGGAGAGGCTTCTACTATTGCCTGAGTAT
Organism: Geodia barretti; assembly: GCA_030341885.1. NCBI lineage: Eukaryota > Metazoa > Porifera > Demospongiae > Tetractinellida > Geodiidae > Geodia > Geodia barretti. The sequence continues at coordinate 15,988 of CASHTH010004036.1, read as the reverse complement.
GGCGATATTTCTAGTACTGGGCTCCTAGTTTTGTACATACCTCCCGTGGCACTTCCACTCAGCAGAGACAGTTGTACAGTGAATTCTGCGTCGAGAACGTCAGTGTCGACTGGCTCCAGACACACTAGCAGTGAGCCACCCTCTGTGACAGTGACTGCCACATCCGCGAACCTCAGACTTACAACTGCTCCGTGTGACGTGGAGAAAGAGAGACAGAGCAAAATAAACAAGACAGTGGAAAAAGAGACTGTATATGCAGAAAATTAGTGTGAAAGCCTTAATGTCAAGAAATTAATGTAGAGAAATATTTTAGGGGGCAGTTAGAAAAAGAAAAGACAATTGAAAGACAGATCTAGACTGAATCTATAGATCTAGAAGCTGTGAAAGTTTAATGAGTGAAAGTCTTATGTTAAGTGAGCTAGCAAGGAAATTTAAGTCCAACCAATCTACTGTATAGGCTATTAACACAAACCAATTGTCTGCGTGTGTGAATGTGATCCCATACCATTTTCATTGATGATGGAGACGTCGAGAGGGCTCTGGAAGACCACAGGGAACTCCTTGCCAATTCCGTAAGCGATCTGGCTACTCTCCATGACCCTACCCACCACTGAGAATGTCTCCTCCAGCTCCACTCTGTCATCACTGAAGACACTCACATTCATGGACACCACTCCATTGGGCATCGTACTAGCTGCTATCACCTCATCCACTATGGACATGTAGTCACTGCCTCCTGCAGAGACATATGACATGCGGAGTAATAAAATGCCTGTAACTCATTTGCCTATTCAGCAAAGATACATGACCATACACACTAAAATCTCGGTTCTTACATCATAGACAATTGAATACGAGAAGGGGGCAAGGCTAGGGGTTGGACTAGACAGTGGAATACGGAAAACATGTACTTTCATGAGGTTAACAGTTTAATGACCAAATTGTCATATTATATAATGTTAGTGTAGTGGTGCACTGTCCGAGGGGTTTGCATGTGAGCAATGTACATAGTAATCTTGTGCATACCAGTGGCAGAGCCATCTGCAGTAGAGAGGACGACATTGTAGTCAAACTCAAAGACTCCATCAGGTGGTGGGTTATCCAGGACAAAACTGACTTCTCTCTGTTCTCCTTCAGGGACAGTATAGGTACTCTGGGCTGGTACGTAGATGTAGTCTGAGGGGAGAGAATGAATGAGAGAATAAAGGAGAAAGAGGGTCCTTTTTACTTCACTCTAAAACATTCTGCACTACATTTTACATACTGATCTAACAGTGCCATTGAATGTCACTATATTAACCATTCGAGTTTAAGGAACGTGTTTACTTTCCAATAAACATTCCATACAATGTGAGAGATTCAGTTTAACTCCTTAGTTCATTGGGCAAGTTTTAGATTGACTTATGTAGGCAAAATAAGTAGTATAGACAAACCTCCATCATTATCTCTGATTTCCACAATGATATTTCTGGTCAGAGGGTCAACGACAAAGTTTGGACCTCCTCTCTGACGTAGCCTTACGTCAAACGTCTCTGCCAGTTCAATTCTCGTGTCTCCACGAATGGTGACTGACACGTTGATACTGGACACGTCCGGAGGGAAATAGAACGTGTCGTCAGACACAAAGAAGTCGTCGTCCTCAGCTGTATTAGGTGAGCCACGGAGAGCAATGGAGTAGTTCTGCTCAGAGTCTACGTCTCTAGTCACGAGGAGGTTGTGGGTAAAATCTACATCTTGTTCGTCAACAACACTCAAGAGAAACTGGAATCTAATAGTTGCTTCTGCAAAACACAATAACAACATTCACGAACAAGAACTGAATAGAGAATCTCTTACGGTCGTTGTCTTGGATTCCCAAAAGTATAGCATCTCTCCCCAGCACTGCTCCAGTTGGATTTCCACTGAAGCCCAGGACTCCAATGAAATATTGGTTGGAATCTTCTGCTATGACATCATCAATAATGGGTACTGCAATGACTGTTGGGCCATCTCCAGGAGGTACGGTGAACTGTATCACATCAGGCACATAGTCTGCCCCGGCTGGTGGTAGATTGCATCATTATTACCACTGCACGTGTTTGTTTAAGAATTTTTCTTACGTGTTGCAAGGTTGGGTGATCTGGGATCAAAGGTAGGAATGGGAAAGCCAAACGAAGCATCATACTCAGTGGGAGTGAGAGTGAAGGACACTTCTTCTGCTGTAGCCACACTTCTAGTTATATTCGCATTGATCTCAAGTTCACTTTCGTCTCCCTCTGCCTCTCCCGTGAAAAACTCAAACGTCACAACTGTACTATCATGGAAAAGACCAAGCAACAATATACATCACTGTATGACTGCTCTAAATTATGCCCTGTTTATGCAGTGCATAATTTGACTCAAAATACCAAAGGCTGAGTATGACATCCATGATCTGTGCATTTCCACTGCATGCACAACAGTGTAAACATAGCTGAAAAGTTTCACTTGAATAGTAGAGACTAAGTACACTATAATACATAGTCTTTACCATCAGAGTCCTGAATGCAGATGTGTAGAGAGGCAGTAGTCAGTTGTACATTGGGAGGTCCACTCAGAGACAGAGTGAGGTTCTCCACTCCCTCCAGTCCCAGACGGTCTGCTATGGCCTGGTAACTCACACACGGCTCAGTCTTAGTCTCAGTGATGGTCACTTGTGACGTGATCAGATCGAAGTCTGCACATGGTCACAACCCAGCATAAAGGATGTGTTCATGCTAAAATTGTAAACTGCAATTAGAGTACGATTCAAAACAGTGTCTTTCTACATAATTATAGCCAGCAGGAGTTATTACAGTGAGAATATCTTGTGCATTATGTTTTTTTACGCTAAAGGGAGTTGCAAAGTTTTGCAATGTATTCCAAGAGATTTATCCTTCAAATGTATGGTACATGGTCCACTTACCTTCAGATCCAGCAGTGTCATAAGTGACAGAGACAGTTAGCACAGTATCCACTGCAGGAGATCCAACAGTAGTCAGACAGATCTCCTGTAACACACCCTCTGTGATACATCCATCCCCTGGCGTCCTGAACCCAGTCTGAACTGCATCTATGAAACAAATCCGCAACCCAATATGAAAGATAAAAAAGCTTATTCAGTCATAATAATGCAGTAACAAGTGGAAAAATCATTTCCACGAAAGGAAGGGGGATGTAGGGATGCCAAGTCATTAAAAAGAAAGGCAACAAGAAGATGCCAACACCAAGACAGATAACTAGTCATTCATAACCCCATCCCTACATCTTTGTTTCTTTCAAGATCTGCACTTCATGTACACATCTGGATGTTATGAGGTTTTGTGCTCTTTTCATTGCCTACTGCATTCATGACTAGCAAACATTTCTGAGGAAAACAAAGATGTAGGGATGGGGTTATGAATGACCAGCTATCTGTCTTGGTGTAGGCATCTTCTTGTTGCCTGACTTGACATCCCTACATCCCCCTTCATTTTGTAGAAATGATTTTTCCACTTGCGTATTATTTAGGGTTTTTGCCACTCACTGTCATCATCGCCTATCTCAACTTGTCCGTCGACTGGGTTCAGTTCAATCCTTGGGTCCAGGTCCGGTGTTCGCGTCAGAGAGTAGGGTAATACTTCATCTGGCTCATCCACTGTGTCATCTATTATCTCGACATCAACACATATTCGTGTCTCACAGGCTTGAAATGTCAGTGTCACATCAAGTGGCTGATAGTCCATTGCTTGGACTGAGGACAATGAAAATCACACTGTGCGTAGGTATAGGTACACACAGTAGAGTTTACCTGCAGTTCCATCAGCAGTAGACAACAGGACTTCAAATGGAAATGCAATCGGACAGTTTATTTCAGGGAATGAAACGTTGACACAGATTTGAATCAAACCGACATTCTCCTCCACACGGAAGAAAGTCTGCTCCAGACCCACCACGGCCCCTAGAGAATGAGACATTGTTATAGACCTGTTCAAGGCACAATTATCCATCACAGAATAATCAGAGCGTCGGTAGACGCAGTAGTAATATGCGTTTACTCGCGGTCTCCCGCTAGTAGCTCGCGGAGGGTCTGACACGGGCTAGCTACAGTAGTAGATAGCATGCAGGAGTCGATACATGCCCTTCGTTGTGACTTCTTGTTGTGCCTTTAATTAAGATGCACAGAGCAAGCGGACTCGTTATAGGTAAGCCTGTGCTAATTATATAGCAATTGGCTTGTTATTAACCCTCGGCGCGTATGCGTAGCGAGGGTTACGATACTTGGTCCGTAAGTTTAGTATTCGCTTTTACATCCACCGAATTTTTGTTGCTGTTTATGTATCAACGGAAGCATGCCATAAACGGAAGACGAGTGTCGAGTGCAGCAAAACCTAATAGCTAAGCTAAACGCTGAGTGCAGCTGAGCAGGTATCCCGATTGCACCAACCGAGAAAAAGAAACGCATGCGCGTGTTACACTGGCGGGTTGCGCATAATGATCACGTGTTTTCGCCATTAATAGCACCATTGAGTGGCCAGGATTTCATTATGGCAGAAGCTGTTTGATTATTAACAGTTTTTGTTTCTGGTTGAGTTTGTATGGGTGCATTCTATTGTGTATTGCATGAGGTCTAGGGCTAGGGATAACCCTCGGCGCGCATGCGCAGCGAGGGTTACAGTAGTCGTTCTGTCATTCTGTCTGTCCGCGCGAGTTCTCGCACTACAGGCTACAAGGCGGCCAATGAGTGGCACCAACAGGTTGTGAACAACGAGAAGATGGATATGAATGTGGCGATTTTCCTGAAACGACTGCGTTCAAGAGATATGGCGTGAAAAAAGCGTACGCGAGCGATCCATCGCGCACGCAGAGCATCAGACGTGAGCGATCCATCGCGCACGCGCGTATGTTGCCCTAGCTATCCTTTGCCGGAGCATGCGAGATGCCACGTGTTTATTTTAGTTGACCTTGGACGAGCAAGCGGTTCTTGAGTTTCTCTCCTCTGTCAGTGTTGATCTCTGTTCTCGATGGACAACAAACTGAGCAAGGTATGTCCGCAATGTAGCACAGCGGTTCACGTTAGACGAGCAGTTTATGGATGCGGCCATGCCTTCCCGTAAAGCCCAGTCTGGCAATATATCCCAAGCAATGAAGCACAGTAGAATGCAAAAAGCGAATGTGAGAGCCTTTCAGTGTGGTACACATAGTCACTATGGAGTAGTGCTATGTTTCTATGTATATCACTTGACCAATTTTATATTTAATGCAGTATTACCATCCCTCCTATACAGGCTATCCAACAAATATCTCATACATGACAGGATTAAAGAAGAACTCTCATTTCTACGTTGAAGGATCCCTCTGAGCTATATATTATCAAAGCACAGACACTCCATCCCGTCATGTTCAATGCACAATAATGCTCCTCTCATAGCTGAACTGTGTTACTGCATAGCTACTTGCAACAACATGTCATTTGGTTACTCTGATAAGCACTAATGAACTCATAGCAGATACCCTTCATCCAATTTGTTCATCGTATATTCAATTTTGTAGTTACAGTGGAACCTCATTAATACGAACCCTGTTAAGCGAAACAACTGTTTGGTACGAACCACTTTGAAATAGCCCACCTAGCTTACAAAACCACAAACGTGCGCATTTTGAGCCGAGGGTTTGCACCTTAGTGCTTTTCATTATAGCAGTGTTTCTCAAAAAATTGTGTCATCCAAGGGTTTACACTTCATTTCCTCTGGTATGAGGGTGTTGTTATGGATGCACAGGTGTATTTGCACTTCATTAACCACGGGTATGGCAATGTTGTTATAGCTGCAATCTCATGGAGCATCATTCTTTCTTCCATAACCCATGGCGCCACATTGGTATTTCCACAACTAGTGGTAACTTATGCAGTGTTGAGAGCCTTAGTGTGTGCCAATCTGCTCCCTTGGGGGCTCAGGAAGTCCCAACGAATGGTATGTATCGACTCCCGCATGCTATCTACTGCTGTAGCTAGCCCGTATCAGACTCTCCGCGAGCTACTAGTGGGAGACCATAAGTAAATGCATACAAGTATCCCAGCCCATCAATTAGCAGTATCGTGCATGCGCAGTTCGCAGAGGGTTTGCACTTTAGTACTTTTCATTCACTTGGTTTACACGCCATATATAACTTTATAACGCAGTTTATTTTTTTAAAATCAAGCCAATGTAGCACCGAACCCGTTAGCTACTAGCTATCGCTCTTTGGCCGATTTCTTGCGCGTGGTGACAGAAAACGTGGTAACCAACAGACAGACGGACACACGTACGAACCAAGTACTGTAACCCTCGCTGTGCATGCGCGTCGAGGGTTAATGACTTGACATCCCTACATCCCCCTTCATTTCATAGAAATGATTTTCCGTAGGGTTTTTTGTGCTCACTGTCATCATCGCCTATCTCAACTTGTCCATCGACTGGGTTAAGTTCAATCCTTGGATCCAGGTCCGGTGTTCGCCTCAGAGTGTAGGTGAATACTTCATCTGGCTCTTCCACTGTGTCATCTATTATCTCGGCATCAACACATCTTCGTGTCTCGCAGGCTTCAAACATCAGTGTCACATCAAGTGGCTGATAGTCCATTGCTTGGACTGTGGACAATGAAAAATCACACTGTGCGTAGGTATACACAGTAGAGTTTACCTGCAGTTCCATCAGCAGTAGACAACAGGACTTCAAATGGAAATGCAATCGGACAGTTTATTCCAGGGAACAAAACGTTGACACAGATTTGAATCAAACCGACATTCTCCTCCACACGGAAGAAAGTCTGCTCCAGACCCACCACGGCCACTAGAGAACAAGACATTGTTATAGACCTGTTCAAGGCACAATTATCCATCACAGAATAATATAAGATACTGTTATACTGAGCTGCTCAAGGAACAGCAAAATTGTTTTGATAATTCTGTCTTTAGTCTACATTCTAATACTTGCCACAACTTCCTTGCATTGAATATTTTGTAGGGCAAGTCCATAACAATAATATCAGTTGCAGGCAATGGGGGAAGCCCCACCAATGAACTCACTGTCATTATCCACAATAAGAATCGACGTCTGGTCATACATTGGTTGAACTGTTGTGAGGACTGTGGTGAGTTCATTGTCCTTCACTCCAAGACGAAGACCCACAAATTCATCCAGCTCCAAACGTAGGTCATCATAGATGGGTTGACTGTAGCAAACAATTCTCATCAACTCTGTAATCAGAGTATCGTCAATGACATTGACAGCGCTGGTCTGCTGGGCATAGTCAGATCCCTCTATCATTGCGTACTGACTCAGAAGGTCTGGAGGATCAGGAGCTGGAGAAAATAGATCACTGTGTAGATATCCGATACAAGGGAAGAAAAAGAAAAAGAAAAGGCAAGCAACACATTTGCTCCCAGGATAGCTCTTTTGTTGAAAAAAAAATTGCTGCCTTGGGTGGAATTCGAAACCCTTCTTTACATCCTTGTCTAGGCAGAGTGCTCTAACAAATGTGACACACTTGGTGGTGCAGCAGGGAGAAGAACAACATACGGGGGGAAAAGCAGTATTCACAATGTACTCTGACTCACTAGCCAGAGGGGCATCAGCTGGGATATAGACTGAGCTGGAGTTATCCATGACAAACACATTGACAGTTTCATCGAGAATGTCAATTTGCGGTTGAGTCAGATTGACACAGACACTCACTGACCCCATGCTCTCATCAATAGTGTACATCGTGTCCACAAATGCAACGACAAACGGGTCTAAAGAAGAGCAGAAGATTGCTACATAATAGGTCACATAATAATAAGGTTTTACCACCGTCATTTGTGGCTCACACAGTATGTTCCCTACATCTTTGTTTTCCTCAGAAGTGTTTGCTAGTCATGAATGCATTAGGCAATCAAAAACCTCATAACATCCAGATGTGTGCAAGCCTAAAGCGTCCATAAATGCCTTCAGTTTGGCACGCAAGAATCCGCTCATACGCGAGTTCATGATTTTCGTGTCATCACAATATTATTCTTCATCATAATCTTCTTCAGTAAACAGATTATCTCCTTACCGCAACCAGTTGAAGCGCTGATGTTTTCACTCATTTTTTTAATTTGGGCAAAGCCAGCCGCAACACTAAGGAGATGTAGGAAAGTTAGCAACTGTTCACCGCGTGCACCGCTCTTCATACGCACACACACGCGCACACAGACAACTCCCCCCACCGTGCATGCTGAGTTAGCAGCAAATGGCGTCGTTCAGTGTCTACCGTGAAGAGCCACATGATCTACCGTAGAGATGTACTGCAGGGGGAAAACGATCGCTTGATGTCCGTGCACACCTCCGTCGACTGTGGAGATGTTTAGTGAAAACATCAGCGCTTCAACTGGTTGCGGTAAGGAGATAATCTGTTTACTGAAGAAGAAGATGATGATGAAGAAGAATAATTATTGTGATGACACGAAAATCATGAACTCGCGTATGAGCCGATTCTTGCGTGCCAAACTGAAGGCATGTATGAACGCTTTAGGCTTATGTATAGCTAGAGGTGGGCCCGATACTAGTTGTTGCTGGTGTGTTTAGAAGGCCTAGCGAGTTATTCTTGCGGAGTTTTGAGGTGTTTTGTACATGGATCACGTGAGATTTCACCCGTGCCATCCCTATAGAGCGTCTGATGTTGTATGTGATTCTAAACACGCGCCATAATTATTAAGCTGCTCTGCACTTCACTTGCCAACAAGTGCATTGCATTCATTCTAGTTCTAGAAATTGTGGCAGTATTATCCCTATACAGCAACTTGTTTGTCTGCCCATTGGATATGTGGGCTTAACAAGGGTTTACTGGATCTTCCCCTTAAACTCTTGACCTACTTTATAGGATAGCGTGGCAAGTGTACAGGGTAGAAGGGTTACTATTAGCTATATATCAAAACAGAGTGGAGGCAGGGGCAAACCACTCATCCATGCACTTTATTTGCCCACTACTGCATCTTAGTAAAATAGTGAATGATGGTTTACTGATTTGTGCACTGTCATTGTGCTACCCAAAGGGACCCTTTATGGTGCAGTGGCCAAATCTGCTACACAATACAAAGCAGTGTGCCTTCACATCACTGCTGATACTCTGTACCCATCTAAACCCTGATAGAACCCCAAAAAAGTTCAGTTCCAAACACTGATGTCAGTATAGCTTACCATAACACGTAAAGCATGATTCGTTGCCCACATTAGGTCTGAATGAGATGGTATCAGGCAGGCTACAGCAGGCCAATACTGAAACCTGTTCCCCAACACTACCAGAAGCACAACCAAGTCCAGTGAAGCATGGCACGGTGCCAGTCTGTGCAGAACCTGTTAGGATAGACCTGGGTCTCTTGTACATACAGTGATGATAATACACTTTGCGATAGTACTGCTATGTAGTGCTGCGAAAACAAGTTTATTCACTAGTTGTAGCCCTCCCATCAGTATTATTGAACTTCCTGCAGCACACGTTTAGCTGGAAAAGAAAGCTTTAGCTATACATGTAAGCAGTGATCCCGTAGGTCGCGTGATAGCTAAGCTGCATGAATAAACAAAGGAAATCGTCACAATGAAGCTAAGCCAGCATACTACACGGACTAACTAGTTTGCCATACCTTGCTGAAGGAAGGTACAAAGGGCAGTTGCGTGGATCCAAAGAGTTAGTGACATTCTGCAAAAATTATCAGTCCTCGCAGCAGACTCTGGCAGCACCCGAAATAAAATTACGCATGCGCAAACATACCGTTACGTAAGACTCGAACGCGTCACGTGTACATGCGCGCAACCTATTATTAACCCTCGCCTGCGCGCATGCGCAGAGAGGGTAATTGCAGTTGGTCTGTCTAGCTGTGTGTGCGTCTGTCCGTCCGTCTGTCCACCGCTTTTCTCGGCAACTCTGAGCGTGAAACGTGGACATATTATCAAGTAGGAGGCATGCATGGTAAAATAAGATTCTGGAGCGGAGAAGGCCAGGGAAGCTGGTGAAACGGGCGGCTGTCGAGGTGAGTGTGAGATCGCGCGAACGATCGCTGTGCTATTGATGGTACTTACAGTTGAGTAGGAGCGAGATTGCTGGTGAAGTGACAGCAGCACACGCCCAGTGAATCCGTTCAGTGAAGGAGTCACTTATGTAGTGTAACTAGTAGCTGCTGAATAAAGTGGTGAGGGTTATGTACTGTCAAGTGCTTTTCACTTTGCTGTAGTATTGAACACGCATGTGAAAAAGCTGAGCTAGTAGCGATTGGCTGCTGAAATAAAGTGGCGAGGGTTAGGCACTTTCAAGTGCTTTTCATTGATTGTGAAAAAAATCAGAGAGCTTTAAAATCACCAAAAGATGAAAGTAAAATTGTCTCTTTGATGAAGCAAGTGATTCTGCTGACAAGTAATTAATAGTTTATGATGATGATGCAATGTCAATTAACTATGTTTTCTTAGGTGGGGTATATAGTTGATTATGTGAGTAACTACAATAATGTATGGCTGGTTGGTCTGAGTTTTATAGCTGCTCTGGATCAAACGTTTAGTGAGACTGCTCCTGTTGGCTGGAGTAGGGAAAGAGAGAGAGAGAGAAACATAAATCTTGTTGCTTGCAAAGATGTGCAAGTATAATGGTGAGAAACAGGAGGTGGAACCTCTGAGAAGTGACCCTCCGAGATAGGGACAACTTCTCTACATGTCCCAACCCTATGCTATTTGACCTCCAAGATAGGGAATGACCTCTCTACAAGGGACAAAATCGTTGGCCCCAGAGTTCACTGTATACACACACACTTCATTACTCTACCTCATGGCTGAGCTCGACAATGAGTGGTTTGCTGGTCTGGTTGGAGGTGAAGCCATTGAGGCTGGAAATGGCCTTGTTGCCTCCCTCCTCACACATGTACTGCAGGAGACATACAAAACATCTCACAATAGTTTATAGCAACTAGGTACATGCAATTTTCTGCGTTACTAACCCTCGGCACGCATGCGCAGTGACTTTGCCTCCCCTACAGTATGATTCACTTTACATAAAAGAACAGGAAGTTGTTGATTCCGGGGCAAGTAACTGTTGTATGGTACTATGGGGCACTCACCACAAAGGCAACACTGCGTCTGTTTGGATGCTTTTTGCACGTCAAACACTCGTCCGTAGACGGAAAACAGCTCAGAAATCTCTTCCGTCGTCGTGTTTGATTTGACGTTCTTGACAAACAGCTGAGGGAAAAAAACGAATGAGTAAGATTCCCCTGACTGTATATACATACAGTAGAAGTATTCACCATACATATATTATACATACATACATACATACATAGTACAATTGCCCAGTCTCTACAGTAGCTTGTAACAGGTTTTTCTCAGCCTTGAAGACCTTTAACTCGTGTGTGTCAGGACAATATATAAAAGAGTACACTAAATACATGTATGCGCCATAACAGTTTCCGAACGACTGGTTGGTTACTGTTTTTTTTAATGACCCAATATAAAATACTGTACACATCCTTACTCGGAGGGTCTTGTCAGCAGTGATGCTGTCAGCTCTCTGGACGATTGGTGTAGTCGAGACTGGCACAGATCTCTGCATGAAGGGGGAGGGAGAGTGGGAGAGAGGGAGGGAGGGAGGAAGGGAGGGAGGAAGGGAGGGAGGGAGGGAGGGAGGGAGGAGGGCCAAGAATATGAATGCTAACCAGCATGTAAAAGTGTTTATTCAAAGACCTACTCAACCTAGAAATCTCAGCATTTTCGTTTGCTATAACTCCCTGAAGGCCATACAATACGAATAAGGATACTATGGGGGCCAATGATTTTCATCCCTTGTAGAGGGGTCGTCTTTATCTCGGAGGTCAAATAAAACAACATCATGGGGTTGTGTCCTTTGTAGAGGGGTCGTCTATATCTGGGAGCGTCCCTTATCAGAGGTTCCAACAATGGATTTAGCACAACTGCAGATACAAAAGTAGTCAGAAAGTCACTTACGTAGAGTTGTACGGAGAGAGGTTTGGGACTTCCTGGCAGCCTTGTTCCATTGAGACCAGACATGGCCTGCAGCCCTCCTTCTCTGTCCATGATCTATTGACAGTTGAGAGAAAGAAGGAACGACATTTTGGTGAGATGAAGGTATTGTTCAAATCGGGAAGAGGTGTAGCTAAAGAAGGGCAGGCAAGTACATTGAGACAAACAGCAAGTACGAGTGTAAAAAACAGGACATTTGGTAAGATAAAGAAAACGTTCACTAAAGAAGAGTGGCAAAAGTATAGTTAAGATTACGACAAACAGAAAGTACAAGTGTGCAATATGCGCAAAAGTAAGCATGGAAAAGACAAGCCCGTATTCTTGGGTGCAGATGCTGGATTCAGCAGCAAGTGCAGAAAAAGAAAATTCTAAAATTGCCGTGTATTGTGGGTTTTCCCCTACAAAAGCCCCCCTCCCCTCCACTAAACCTACGAGGAAGAGTTTATCTCTGTGTTCAGAGTGGTACTCCAGGAGATGGACTTTCCCGTACACCAGGAACAGGGAGACAGCTTTTTCAGGACTGCAGCAGTGTGGCATGTACTTGACAAACAGCTTCACCTGCACACAGTCACATGACAATCAACTACACTTACAGTCACATTACATCAGCACTACCGGACCAAAACACTACAACGCAAGGGCCCTATGACTTGACTCAACAGACAAGATGCTATTTATAAAGTACATAGTCCAATTAATGTGCACTTGTTTTTACACATGTGCAAGTTGCGCAGGGAAATCACACAGGGGGCACTTAGTTAACCTGATGCAAGTTACTACTAAACACGTTTTCACACTTGCGAGTGCATACTAATAAACTGTTGTCTTTTGTAGTTGACCAGTTACCTGGGTGTGGTCGGGATTGGGTGATTTCTTCCCCGAGGTGGAGACGACGACGACAGTGGACGATCCGCACTGGATGACTGTGTCACCCATGACACTGGAGTCTGTGAGGGAGGATGGGAGGGGGAGAGGGAGTGTGAGGGAGGATGGGAGGGGGAGAGGGAGAGGGGAGAGGGAGGATGGGAGGAGCACGTGAGGGTGAGACATCAAGAGCTCAGCAAGAAGAAAGAAGGAGCGAGGGCCTGCGATTCATGCTGAATTTACAGCCAAAAATTGTGTTGCCTTCGTGAGGCCCTAGTTCCATACACAAGACACACAGAAAGTTAGTGTGTATGCACAAATTAAGTGGTTCTGGGTTAACAGCTACAATGGGAGCACAAAAATCGTCACACGACAGAAGTTGGAGCGAAGATGGCAGAAACAGGGTCCTTACCACTGCTTGAGCAGCTGCGGAGACTAAGCGAGCTGTCTGACCTCGGAGTAATTCCCCCACTCTCCCCCATCCACTCCGTAGTACCCCATCCCACCGACCGGCAGCGGGGTTGAGCTCTCACTCCCTCCTCCAGTACATCGCCAGACGGGACAACACACTCCCCATCCCGGGACAGCCTGCTCTGCCGTCCAGTTGAGAAATCACTCTCACCCACTCTGGAGTCTGGCGTTGCCATGGTACCGAGGAACCCATACGGCGACGAGCGGTTGCTATTACTGTTGCCGGGGAACACCACGTCATCCTGGTTCCTATGGCGATTCAAAAAGTTGGTGGTATCCATGACGACGGTTGCCGTGGTGATGGGGTCCGTGACTGTTGTTGTGGTACTTGTGCTCTGTGTAAGTTGCGACATGGACAACTGTTGGGGGATTGGAATGGAGCATGGTGACATGGGACCGTGACCATGCAGCACAGGGTGGAATGGTCTGGAGTCGTTGCATATGTCGGTAGAACAGGGGGCGAGGGAATGGGTGATTTGACAAGGTCAGAGTTCATTTCCTCCAGTGACTTCCACCCACAAGCTAGCCCGTGGGAATCGTGGTAAATCCCCACTAATCGGCAACGTCTCCCCGTCCCTGACACATCGCTCAGAGAAGCCACACCCACTTTACACCCTGTGGCACCGCACTCCTCCCTTTCCTGGATCCTCCTTAGTCCCTGCAGAAGTGACGTGTTCAGCCCAACATCCTCCTCTTCCATCTCGTGGCAAAGCTCCCTCTCCCTCCTCCCCAGTGGAGGGAAGGTGTCGCTGATGGCCTGGTCCAACAGTGAGAGAACTGAGATGCCCGGCTTCATGAGGGTGATGCTCCAATTGGGAGATCTTGGTCTTCATTCTCTGGAGTTCTCTTGCTGCAGTTTAGTAGTCTTAGCTTCCAGTCCACTCTGGGCCTGTTAGCAGGTTGAGAGAGACAGTGTAACTTTGTCTATATTGTGCACAAGTTACACAGCCACATACCTTTATGCAATGTTACATAACAAAAATCCCCTTATGCATTGCTGGATGACAGTCCATCTTTGATTAGGACAGCTTATCAGTTATCACTGAATTCACAGAATAAGGAATCAATTACAAGATGTTCACACATTAAAAACTTGCATGGCTCTTCACTCGTGTAGGGAGAGTAATACCTAGTCGTCTGAATGTGGGTTTAGGATTACACTATATGTGGCACGGGTATACATGTACCATAATGTCTGTATGTGATTCTAAGTATTGGAGTGAAAAATGAACTACTTGCGTTGGCTCGCCAACTCATTCCAGTAGGTTAGCATGTCTTCAGCACCTGGATAGTGGAGTTTATTTGCAAGGAGAAGTAAAGAAATCTCTGCTGCAGATCCTCCATCTGTCTCTGCTGGGTCTCCAGTCTAGTCGACGCCTGCTTCAGTTGAACTGCATCGAATACAAACGGTGTAATGATTTTGACATGATACCCTGTTATGTGCAATAGAACATTTTCAGTGGCACATGTAAAATGCTATTGAGGCCACCTTAGGAAACTTGCAAGCAGTGGTTCCATACTCACATGGAGATGTAGTAGAGTCCAAACAGATATGCACATGTAACAGTAAAGAGCTGCAATAGTATCCTCCTTGGCTTCTCTTCAGCACTCAAGTAGTTGGGAATGAAACATGCAGTTGTCTTGTCAGTTAAATAGTTGGAGAAGCGTGCACAGTCACAGGACTTAAGGTGAAAGTTACGTAACATTAGGCGCCTCACACATGCAGACATTGTTTCAGCTCACATGCAGCCCCGCATGTGCATGTTTTCAACATGTATATGTCACACTCCTCGATCAAAACTAGACAATGTGGTCACAGTACACAACTCAGAAATGACAGTACTAATGTGTTTGTCAAACCTTACAAATGGAAAATGCAAAATTAATGTGCTAGCAACACATGTTTTAGAAGATTTTAAGTGGCACATGCAAAATGCTATTGAGACCACCTTAGGAAACTTGCAACCCTAGACTTTATAAATATCTTGTAAAAAGCAACAGTGGTTCCATACTCACATGGAGATGTAGTAGCAGTTTGCTATGGATAAGTCCAAACAGATATGCACATGTAACAGTAAAGAGCTGCAATAGTATATATCCTCCTTGGCTTCTCTTCAGCACTCAAGTAGTTGAGAATGAAACATGCAGTTGTCTTGTCAGTTAAATAGTTGGAGATGCGTGCACAGTCACAGGACTTAAGGTGAAAGTTACGTAACATTAGGTGCCTCACACACGCAGACATTGTTTCAGCTCACATGCAGCCCCGCATATACATGTTTTCAACATGTATATGTCACACTCCTCGATCAAAACTAGACAATGTGGTCACAGTACACAACTCAGAAATGACAGTCCTAATGTATTTGTCAAACCTTACAATTGCAAAATTAATGATGTGCTATAATAGCAACACATGTTTTAGCATGCATGTGTCACACTCCATGAGACTGGTCCAGTACAGAATTTGTATAGCCGCATGTGCTTGGTGTGCTAGGCAGCTACCTGCACATGCCAGCACACGATGCAAGCCTCATATATGCTTGTTCTTAGCATGTACAGGTCACACTCCATGAGCTAAAAACACCACACTAGCAAGAAATACAGAGTTTATACAGCTCACACACTCCAGTAGAATTAAAAGCAAGAGAAGTGAG
>CASHTH010004034.1:0-78849 GCA_030341885.1 Geodia barretti | reverse complement strand
TTTCATACGGAATCGATCCAGTTCTGGCTTCCAAAACGTTTACCGTTTGATGGTGAGGTTCTCGTGGGCCAAGCACGTAGGTCTTGCTGGCAGAAAGCTGGAGAACACCGATGGTGATCTTGCTGTTCTTGCTGGGGCATGGTGTCGTCAGATGGACACTTGCCGTCATCGTTCACCGTCAACTGCCCCACTGGGCGTACGACAAGGAGCGTGCCCTTGCAAGGGCTTGTCGGAAAGCCTGCCGGGAAGTCAAGATATGGTAGCGCCGCCGTCGACCAGACTGGCGGTTTCACTATTGAGGTTCGCTGGCGGGTGTTATCGTGACACTGTTGCACACCGGTTTTTACGGCCAGCTTGATCACGTGGAGGACGGCCGGTGTGGGCGAAGTCCTGAGCGAAAACCGTGACCGTGTCGCCAGAACTGACCGTGTTTATGTCGGGGCACGACCTTGATGGAGGCCTCAGGTGAATTCTTGGGGACAAATAGACTGGGGTTTCCCCCGTCACTCACGCACAGATAGTGACGTTTGACAGAGCTTGAAGGTCGGCGGAGTACCCTCGACGGTAACAGCGACCTTATCATCGATTACATAGTGGCGCTGCCGGGCCAAACGTTCCGTCGGCCACGACGGTCTGGCACTGTTCGTTACCAAGTAGAACCTGACCCAGCCTTTCGGTGTCGCCGAGGGGCTCGTACATCTTGCAGTAGGCGTCGGGGTCGAGGCTGTCCGCGAGTAGCACATGGGAATGCATCACGATTCAGGGGCTCCATCGTACCACGTTAACGGTCCGTCGACCATCGCGGCATGTTAGGTGTTCCAAACAGGTCTATGCCGGTTAAGCGGATCGCCCGAAGGTTCCGGTCAACACCGGTGGCGCCGTTCAGGGAAGTACAAGCGGCGGTGGTGCCGTCGTTGAAAGCGGACCCAGGACCAGCAGCTCGTAAACCGCGCTGTTACTCGTCGGAGGAGAGAAATCGGCGCGGATGGATTCCAGGTAGTACTCCGGGCAGTAATGCGGTCCAAGGGGACCGAGAAAGAACCTGGAAAACGGCGTGATAGGTGCCCGCTCAGACGGGCTTTGATGACCGGACTCTCCCTCGATGACATGGTCAGCTTCTTCCCATGAGGGACCGTTGAAGCCACGCAATTATTGCCCCGCGCCAACATTGCTGGGGAAAAATTCAGGGATTGAACACCTTATGCTGTTGTCGCGTGTGGAGTCGTCGCTGAATGTGGTTTTCGCGCGTCGGTCTCACCGATGTCCACGGCGCGAACCGGGCTCCGCTGCGGTGCAACGGTGGTGCTGCCATCAGGGTCTCCACCACGAAGTCAACCGTCGCTGGCCGGAATGAGATAATCGGGCACGACACTCGTCGCGCAGGGAAAAACACACCACGATGGAGCTGCGCAAGGAAGAGATTCATCATCAGTTCGTTCGTACGGTTATCGAGATGTCTCATGCCCTTGCGGGGCTGGAGCTCGGAACCTCGACGTGACCGCGTGTGTGCAGCATGCTATCGCCGCGTGCGGTGACAGTACCGCGTGCCTGGGGATCGGGCGGCCCGGTAGCGCAGGTGGTGTCGTTTGTCCGGTCCTCATCTGTGAGCGATTGTGTCCTATGAAGCCCAAGATCGCGTCGCAGTGGGCCTGCTGCAGACGACAACCGTCATGCGCCGCCGGTTCGTCGGAGACGCCATCATCAGAATGCGCCACTACGTACGACCGACGACAGCGAGTGGTCCATCACCAGGACGACACCGGCAGAGCGCTTTCTCCTCGTTTTATTAGGTGCATTGACTGAATCGTCTTTGAGATTGTCTTTGCTACCGCAACTAGGAGGCGTTCCGGAGTTCCGCGGAGCGAGCCGGAACCTCTCTCGAAGTCAATTACGGTACGGTCACGATGTCCAGCGTCGTTTAGAGGAACTCCGCGTCCATCGTGTGGACACCACGATGGCCAGTGTGTAGCGAATTCCGGACGCCACGTTGGTGAACGTGCGCGACGTTGCTCCGTCATGGTGACACGGTGATCGCGAACGCTGTAGTCGGAAGTCGACCAGTCTCAACTCGTGCCGTGCCGCGTTCATGCGTCCATCCAGGTGATGGTCACGCTGGTCGGCGCCTGGCTGGTCGGTGACGTCAACCGTCGCCATCGACGTTGCTCGGCGCGGTCAGAGCGTAGGCTCGTCTCGCTCGCGGCCGGTGGTCGGCGGCTGGGCGGTCGCTCGGGCGCAGCACGTAATGCGGATTTGCACGCAGGCATTCCGCGCCGCCACGTCATCAGCTCCGCTTGTCATTCACCTGCACGCGCTGAGGCTCGTTCCGACACTTCCCTCGCGGTGAAGGGTTACCGTGTCCGTTAGCCTGTGACTCCACGTGACGATGTCCAGGGTTCGTCAGCCTCAGCGCGATAACAACCACTAAGCGTTCATCGTGAGCGCCGTCGACGACGTACATCACGTCAAGTCAACGGCTGGGTGCCGTGTGAAAGCCTGATCCACGTCACAGACTCGGACCAATGTCGCCGGCGCCTTCCAGCGCGATGACCCAATCGGTGGGTGGGGCGCTTAAGTTCTGGAGGAAGTTCAGGTTGAACACCACGGCTGGCTGTCGGTTTCGCCGGTATAATCGTCCGTGTCGTGAAACGATGTTTTGAAGCAGCTGAGGTGCTCGCCTTCTGTCAGCTATCGCGTCGACGACCCCTACGCAAGGCGCATATGCCGCTATCGGTGTCCGGATAGTGGATCCGGATCCGCGTACCTCAGTCATTGTCAATCATCTGACTCCATGACGGCGCAGACTGAGGTGGAAACCCTGCCTGGTGGTTAAAGGTCATTCAGCGGTTCACGCTGTCCGCGCCACCACAGCTTGACCAACTGAAATCCGGCGGCAGCATGTGAATCGGGTCCAGCCAGACGCCGCCCCGCTCGACCGTTACCCGCTCGAAGTGCGGGTGCTGTCGCACGCTGGTCCCCGGCTGGCCCTCATTCACCGAGGGCAGCACGTAGTAGCTAGCGGAATCGGTCGCGCACGGTGAAGTTGGCGCGCGACCGTTTTCGTGTCGTGGTAGATCCGCAGGGTCGCTTCATAGTTGAGAACGTGTCCGACACACGATGCGACTCGATCGATACGTATGGATCTAAGACTGGGCCTCGTGCCACACGTCGGGAACGGCACGCTGCGCGCGGTAGGTCCAACATTGATTTGTCTACCGGACCTTCAGGCGTGCGGAGTCGCAGACGACTGGTGTCAAGTCCAGACGGGCACGTCCAGAGCCGTGTAGTCCTCCTGGTCCACGAGGGTAGTATTCCGTAATTGTCGCGCCGTTTCCACTCCACCTGGGCGGAACTGGTTTTTCAACGCGCTCGTGACAGCGCCACGCAAGATCAGGGTCTCCGGTAGCGGATCACGTGGCACAGCGGCTGAACGATTGCCCGCGGTGATTCGATCTGGAAATATGGGTGTATCGCAGGAGTCTGTATCACACGATCACGATTCCTCGATTCGCAGCCATCAGGCGGTTATGTAGAACTGCTTCGACCGCCCACCGTGGGGCCACCGCCGCCGGTTTGTTGATGATCGGATGAGCACGGGCGCAACGGTCCACGTAGGCTTCGCCAGCCTCATGGCCGTACCCGGCCCTCGGGCAAGGCCTGGCACGATTGAATATCGCACCATATGCCCTTGTGCCTGAAGAGCCCGGGAGTCCAACTAATGGGCAGCCCCGTGATTGCATGAACGGCGTGTCGGAACTGAACTGGAGACGGGCCCAGAACGACAGGCTGCTGGCATCATCCAGGATTCTACAGCGGGCGCGACAGCTCCAGCTAGGTATGAAGGCG
The DNA here is from genome assembly GCA_030341885.1 of Geodia barretti. Lineage (NCBI taxonomy): Eukaryota > Metazoa > Porifera > Demospongiae > Tetractinellida > Geodiidae > Geodia > Geodia barretti. Next base: position 75,006 of record CASHTH010004034.1, on the reverse strand, counting down.
CCGTCCACCAGGTCATCGTCTGTCAGGGTGCTGCGTTAGCGCGTTCAGGCGTGACACCTCGATGTCGAGGGACGGCGCCGACCCGGCCATGTCGCCGGTTCCTGGTACGGATATCGAGAGGTGGCCATGCGACGGGATCGCCACGCAAGCTCAACGTCCGGACCGCAGCCGGATTGGTGGCCACGAAACCGAGGCTGGGAAGGGTCTACAAGTGACGGTGCGCCGTGGTCACCGTGCCGGCTTGCCACCGTTTTGGCCGGTGCACCGTTGACGCGTGCACACGTGCGTCGTCGTCAGAAGCGCACAAGCGGGAGCACCAGGGAGCGTCGCGGGCCGTCCGCCGAGTCGTGGTCGGCTGTTTCATCAGGAGACAAGCAGGGCGGAACAAATCTCCCGTGGGGTCTGGCACCCGAACGGATCGTGAGCTGTGTGGTAACCGATTGGATACCAGGCAACAGGACGCCGACCAGTACGCCGACTGTGGCTATCGCCATCGCCAGCGCACACGGCAAGCGCGCGCTTTGTCTCGTTTTGCTAGTCATTTGCTCGGAATCCCTTTGAAGGATCGTATTTTGCCCGCCCTAATCCAAGGGAGGTCAGATGAGGCCGGTTCGATCCCCGAAACCAGTTACCGGCCCTCCCTTGTTCCCACGTTAAGGGACGGTCACCAAAACGGTCCGCTGTTGCGGAAGTCGGTTCCTCGCGCCAAGGGCCACATCCTGGACCCCGGTAGGGCCGGGGGCGATAACTGAAAATCGTTGTAGAAGTCAGCCGGTTTCAGCAGTCGGGCTCACAGTCTGCGAGTCGACAAAACTTACGGTTTCGTTGAGCAACTGATGATATTGCCGTTCTGCACGTTCGCCGAAGTCCCACAACACGATGATGGTGGTTGGATGACCGCGACCGACCACCCGCGACTACGCGCGGGTCACGTGCTCGGGAGAGGGGGTAAGATAGTTCATCCGTATAACCGGTATAACGGTTACGTCCGCCCGCATACCAGAAGGTTTTTGTGTTAGTGGTGATCTGTGCACCAGCTCGTCGCAGAGCGAAGATGCCTATGTTGGACGGTGTCGCCGTTCTCGGGGCCGGCCGGATGAGCGGTTGAACGTGGCTTGCCCGTTTTCGGAGAAAGCCGTCACGTTGCCCTTTTCCGTCCAGGCGCTGTTATTCCGGACGGTCAATCGCTTTCCCACGACGATCCGAAACACATCTCGAATCTATGGAGGAGGGGATGTTGAAAGGCGGGAGGTGTTGCCGGCGCGGCCCGTCGGTTTAGCCTTGATGGTGTGTAGCCAAGCGAAGAGGGAAAAGAAGCCAGCGGGATATCTCATCGCGGTGACTCATACATCGCAGGGTCGACGCCAACGGTGGATCGTCAAGGTGGTTTCATGTTGATCCTCGGTACCGCCAGGCGGTGAACTGTCTGTGCCACGTCATGTATTGACCCGGAGTGGGTCTCACGTCGATCGTTGTACCAATCACCATCGGCACAGTGGCTGTTAGAAGCGTCTTCGTGCAGGTCGTTGGCTTCGTAATCGCCGTGTCATCAGCGTGTGATGATTCGTACCTTTTCGGTCTTCATGGTGAGGCATTCCAACTGGAAGACGCCAGTAGCATCAGTCCGAGTACGTCCTGTGCTAGTGGGAAACCCTGAACGTGGCACCCGGAGGGAAGGAAAACGGTGCGACGTACGGCTATCTTTTGTCCGCACGTGTCTTTGTGGTCTCTCGTCAGCGTCATACACGCACAGTCGGCTTCGGACCATAGTCAAGACGCCAGCCCGTTTCAGGGTGCGGTACGGACCCAAGGTACTATGCCAGTTCCACCCGAGAACTTGACAGTCACCTTTTGAGGACGACTGGGCCCGTTACCCGACCAGCCGTTGACAGGAGTTCGCGTCAAGAGTCAGGCCGGGTCCACCTCATCCAATGTACGTCGATCTGCTCTTGATCATTCCAGGATCTTTGTAGTCCCGTAGAACATGCCGTCGGAGTCTCGTAATCCAAGGGCGGGTTAGTGTGAAATCGCTCGCGGCAATGGCAACAAACTGGAGCCGTCCATGTACTTCAACCGTGAGGTGACGGTCCCACGCCAGCGGGCGGCAATACTCGTCTACTACCGCTGGCATGAGAGGACTATTGAGGACTCGGTCGAGGATTGCCAACGACGGCCAACCAGATGCAGACCGTATCGTCTTGTCATCTGCGTTGCATAAGCCCAGCCGTCAGCGACATCGGTTTGTCAGCACGGCCACATTCCGTCTGCGATCGCAAAGTTGGCTTCATTTCATCACCGGGCGCGTCTAGGGGCGGTCGCTGAAGGGTCAGGCCACTTTTGATCGGGCGCGGCCATAGGAAATTCTTGTTTCAGGTCTGTTCCGACAAGGTTCCCTGAACGACCACGGTTCCGCCAGCACCACGCCAGTATCGATGGGTCGTTGTCTGCAACTGCACGCCCACGAACACATAGATATATCTCTGGAGTCAGCCGCGTCGACCCGTCTATGGTCAGCGTTTCCGCACTGGGAGGAACCAAGGAGCACCGACCCCCCTCAATGAACCTACCGCGCAATGATCTGCAAGGGGGGGTTCATGTGGACGGATCAATCGCCTCATTTTCCATCACGAAAGTCGCGAATGAGAGGTTGTGCCGGAATCGTTGCTGAGATCGCATTTGCAGCTTTGTTCTCCATTCGGAGCCCGTCGGGCAACCTTAGTTGTGCGCTGCGTCCCCGACGTTTGGAGCCATTACACATAATATTGTAGTCTTGGCACCGGAGGTGGACTTTCCTACGAACATGATCGTAGCTTCCGACCCAGAGACTTACCTCGCGTTGTCTCCCGGCGTCTGCGCTCTATGTCTTGGTCAAATGGGCTCGTTCTCGTCTACGTTCAAGTTGTTGACCGTTTGCAATCGGGTAGCTTGGCGCATCTCGCGTTTGGCCACTGCCTAGGCACCAGCCAAAGCCCTGCGGAGACGAAGGCGGCCAGGGCGAGCACTTGTTTGCCCCAGGGGCGATTGGCAACCAGGGCCAATCCTTTTCCATTCTTTGTTCTCATCTGTAAGATCTCCTTGTAGCTGGTAGGGAACCTGGGGTTCTAAACAAATGGCACAAGCAAGTTGTTTCTTTGCTTCTCGTTCGTGCGGGCGGGCCCGATGGGGTCCTGGTTTCGCGCCGTCGTTTTATTGTTGTGCTATCACCTCCTGTGTATGGCCGGCCCGTTGGAGCCGGGGCATGCCGGCACGAGTCGCGGCTGGATGGGTTTCCAGACTTGGCCTGCAATTGTAGCGGCGTCAATATTACGGGAGTATTACAAATAGGGAGCGGGTTTGGGTGAATTTTTGAGAAAGGGCCACGGATTGCCACGGCGCAAGCGCCTCGCAATGACAGGGGGTGAGGACGCCTCGCAATGACCTGCCCTTTCAGACTTCGTGTCATTGCGAGCGCAGCCACGTCACCCCGCACGCGCAGCCACGTCACCCCGCACCTGATGCGGGGGGCGGCAATCCCGCCGGACGCGTGTGCTAAACTGCGCGCAGCTCCCTGGGAGATAGCGATGAACGACATCACCGTGAACGCCTACATCCTGTACGCCTTCATGGCCTTTCAGAGTCTGCTGCTGCTGGCGCTGCTGGGGGCCGTACTGCGTATGCTCTTCGTGATGGGCCGGATGCAGGGGGAAATCAACGGCCTGCGGGAGGCCATTGCCGCCCTGGCGGCCCGGATTGACCGGGTGGAGGAGCAGATTATCGACCTGCGGAATCAGATCGCCGGCCTGCGGGAACAGGTGGGCGAAGTTCGCGGTTCGCTGCGGGCGCTGCACGAGCGGGTGGACCTGGTGCTGCGTCACCGCCACGACGACCAGTCGGGCGCCGTCATGCTGACTCCCGCGGAACCGGTGCCCGACCCGGCGGCCGACTAGCCGGCGGAAGGATTAACGGCGGCGGCCATTGCATCACGGAGGGCGATGCCGGCGGCTTGCCCCCGGCGATGATTGGGAGTAATATACCCCCTGCCGCCAAGAGCGCCGGAAATTGGCCCGGCCTGGAGTTCGGGTTCGTATGGGGTCCGGGAGCACTCGGGCTCGGGACGACGGCGACGTGGCTCCGGGCGATCCGACCGCCGGATCGCCGAACAACTGGAGGAGGTAACAAAACCGATATGTTCGACAAGGCTTCGCTGGACCAGCTTTTTGAAGAACTGCGGGACGAGTTCGAGCTGGAGACCGACTGGGAAGACATCCAACGGGACGCCCACCTGGGGGTGGCGTTCGCTGACGCCGGCACGCTGGACGACCGGAAGGGCGGGCTGGACGCTCGCATCGTCGAGTTCGTCGAGCGGCACAATCCGGGCTAGTCCGGTCCCGCCAACCCCCGCAGGTGCGCCCCGCCGGGAAGCCGGCGGGGCATTTTTGGTGTTTGCTCAACTGTCATTGCGAGCGAAGCGCGGCAATCTCGTCAGGGCCTGCAACGCACTGCCGGGATTGCCGCGTCGCCAAGGCTCCTCGCAATGACAAGGGTAGGAGGCGCTCGCAATGACAAGGGTAGGAGGCGCTCGCAATGACAAGGGTAGGAGGCGCTCGCAATGACAGGGCCTGTGTATTGTCATTGCGAGGAGCCGCAGCGACGCGGCAATCTCGATGCGTTCAGCCGTACCAATCGGCGGCCAGGTCGTCGTGCGCCGGATTCACCTCATCGATCAGGGCAACCTTGCGCGCCCGCGACCACGATTTCAGCTGCTTCTCGCGGGCGATGGCAGCCTCGACGTCACCGGTCTCTTCGAAATGCATCAGCCGGGTCAGGTTATACCGGGCGGTGAACGACCGAGGATCTTTCCTCTGCCGGTGCTCGAACACCCGTCGGGGCAGATCGTTGGTTACACCGACGTAAAGGGTGGTGAACCTGGCATTGGCCATGATGTAAACGTGGTAAGACTTGGAGTTGGGCATTGCAGTCGGCGAGAGGCGCTCGGGGTGCGACGAGATTGCCACGCTGCGCTCGCAATGACAAGAGGGATTTGGGGGTTGGCAATGACACGCGCGCCGGGACTGTCATTGCGAGGAGCGTTAGCGACGTGGCAATCCCGTTGCCTGGACGACGTCTGCTCGCGCGGCGAGATTGCCACGCTGCGCTCGCAATGACAAGAGGGAGTGGAGAATACCCACCGATTTGCTGACACGGCGCTATTGACGTATGGAACGTTTGTTCGGTAACCTGTGAAGCGTGGCCTGCACAATCTGCAAATTCAGGCCACGACAAGCGAGGTAACAAGTGTTGTTCTGTCGTCGTTGCGATTCCGACCGACTGCTGGAGCTGGCCCGACTGGACGGGGAAGACCATACGGTGTATCGGTGCCTGGGGTGCGGGTTCCTGTTCAGCCCGCCGGACGGGGACGCGGGAGGGGTGAACGTGCAGCCGGCCCCGACGCCGATCAACCCGGAGGAGGCGCGGCGCCGGGTGGCGTCCGTGGCGGCGGTGCGACGCCGGCCCTCCCGGGGCGCGTCACAGTAGTGGGGCGGCGTCCCGCGACGGACGTCTCAGCAACCATTGGCGCAGCAACCAATGCAACATCAACTAACCGAGCATCAACTAACCGAGCAGCAACCAACCGAGCAGCAACCAACCGAGCAGCAACCAACCGAGCAGCAACCAACGGAGCAGCAACCAACCGAGCAGCAACCAACGAGCAGCAACCAACCGAGCAGCAACCAACCGAGCAGCAACCAACCGAGCATCGACCGAACCCTCCGGCGCGGCGTGCCCGGCGTACCCGGCAGTTCAGGCTCCGGCAGCCCTGGCTAGCGATAGCGAAGGCGGTCCGGTGCGGTTCGCGTCGGACATCCTGGGCGTGCAGTTGTGGCACAAGCAGGAGGAGGTGCTGCGGGCGGTGGAGCGCGAGCGGCGCGTGGCGGTGAAGTCGGGCAACGGCCTGGGCAAGGACTTCACCGCCGCGGTGGCCGTGCTGTGGTATGTCCACGCCCACGACCCAGCCATCGTGCTCAGCACCGCGCCGACCTTCCGGCAGGTGCGCCACGTGCTGTGGCGGCAGATTCACCGGCTGTACCGGGGCGCGTCGGATGTGCTGGGCGGGCGGATGCTGGACACCCGCTGGGACCTGGCGGAGGACCGCTACGCCCTGGGGCTGTCGGCCAACGACGCCGACCAGTTCCAGGGCTTCCACTGCGAGAACATGTTGGTGGTGGTGGACGAGGCCGAGGGGGTCGCCGAGTCCATCTACGAAGCGGTGGAGGCGGTGATGACCTCGGCGAAACCGACGCTGCTGCTCATCGGGAACCCGACCACCAGCTCCGGCGGGTTCCACCGGGCCTTTCACCGGGAGCGGGGGATCTACGAGACGATCACCATATCGGCCCTGGAGTCGCCCAACGTGGAGGAGGGGAGCATCGTCATCCCCGGGCTGACCACGCCGGCCTGGGTCGAGGAGCGAAGGAAGATGTGGGGCGAGGGCAGCGCGATGTTCCGGGCCCGGGTGCTGGGCGAGTTCCCCGACCGCGGCGAGGACAACCTGATTTCCGTATCGGACATCGAGGACGCCACGTATCCGCCCGGCGAGGTTCCCGGCCGGCGAGGTTCCGCCCGGCGAAGTTCCGACCGGCGAGGTTCCGACCGGCGAGGTTCCGGCAGACACGGTCGGACACCAGCCGGCGGTGGTCGGCGTGGACGTGGCGCGGTTCGGCGCCGACCGCACCGTGATCGTCGTGAGGCGGGGCGCCACGGTGGTGGACATGCAGGTGTTCCACGGGTTCGCCAACACCGAGGTGGCCGACGAGGTCCAGGCGGTGGTCCACGAACAGCGCCCGAAGCAGCTGAACGTGGACGCGACGGGCGTTGGGTCCGGCGTGGTGGACATCCTCAACCAGGAGGGCCATCCCGTCTACGGCTTCCACGGGGCCGGCGCGCCCGTGGACGAGGCGGACACCTGCGCCAACCTGCGGGCGGAGGGGTACTGGACCCTGGCGCGGCGGTTCCGCGACCACACCATCCGCATCCCCCGGGACGCGGAGCTGACCGCCGAGCTGGCGTCGCTGCGGTTCCGCTACAACAGCCGGGGCAAGGTGCTGATGGAAAGCAAGGAGAGCATCAAGCGGCGCGGGCTGCCGTCGCCGGACCGGGCCGACGCCCTGATGCTGGCCTTCCTGGACGTGGAGCTGCCGCTGGAACACCCCAGGTGGATGCGGGACCTGTTCCTCAAAACGGGAACCTGAAAAGGGGAACCTGCTAAACGGGAGCCTGTTCCCTATAAGCCTGTTCCCTATAAGAATGAACGGCATACGAGATCGCGCCGGCAATTGCGCCGGCGCGAGGCGAAACGGAGTGGTAACGATACCGGTGATTGCAGGAGTGGATGGGAAATGGTGAAACTGGGAAAGATGCTGAGCGTGGCGCGCCTCCCAAGGCGCAACGATGCGGACACCAGGGTCGTGCAGCGCGCAAATCGGGCGGCGTTGGCCGACCGGCTGCCCGCCGAGGAGCGGTTGTCCGGCCTGGCCGCGGACACCGGCGGCGGCTGGGCGCGGCCGGAGTACGGGCGGTACATGGCGACATCGCCGTCGGTGTACGCGGCGGTCAAGCTGCGGGCCGACGCCATCACGCGGCCGCCGCTGCGGGTGTACCGGACCAGTGAGGCCGGCGGGCGCCGGACGGCGGTGGAGCCGTCGCATCCGGTGACGCGGCTGCTGGACCGGGTGAATCCGTGGCACACCCGCGCCGACCTGTGGCGGGCGACGGAGACCCACCTGTGCCTGTGGGGCGCGGCCTTCTGGGCCATCGAGCGGGACGAGGACGGCCAGCCGGAGCTTTGGCCCCTGCGTCCCGACCGCGTGGCGGTGATACCGGACCGCCAGCGCTACGTGCGGGGGTTCGTGTACCGCGGGGTCGCCGAGCCGGTGGCGTACACGCCCGATGAGATCGTGTGGCTGCGCTACTTCAACCCGCTGGAGGAGCTGGCCGGCCTGTCGCCGCTGGCGCCGGCGCGGCTGTCCGCCGACATGGGGCACGAGGGGCTGCGCTTCAACCGGCACCTGCTGCGCAACTCGGCGCGCCCCGACTTCCTGCTGCTGACCAACGAGGAGATGAACGAGTCCGAGCTGGAGGAGTTCTACGCTCGCTGGGAGATGCGCTACCAGGGATCGGCCAACGCCAACCGGCCGGCGGTGGCTTCGCAGGTGCGGGACGTGAAGACCCTCGGCCTGTCCCACCGCGACATCGACTTCATCCAGGGCCTTCGCTGGAGCCTGGAGGAGGTTAGCCGCGCCTACGGGGTGCCCAAGCTGCTGCTGGGCGATTTCGAGAGGGCCACCTACGCCAACGTGCAGGCGTCGGAGCGCATGTTCTGGCGCAACACGGTCGTGCCGGAGGTGAAGTTCCTGGAGGAGCAGCTGAACCGGATGCTGCTGCCCCGGCTGGGCTACCCGCAGCTGTCGGTGGAGTTCGACCTGTCGGCAATCGAGGCGCTGCAGGAGGACGAGAACAACCGGGTGCAGCGGGAGTCGGCGCTGCTGGACCGCGGCGTCCTCACCATCAACGAGGTGCGCCGCGAACGCAACCTGCCGGAGGTGCCGTGGGGCGACGGGCCGGCCGGTGCAACATGACCACCGCACATTATCCGGTCGCGGGCAGACACTTTTGAGTACACGTGTTGCCACAAGAGTGTGTGAGGTGAACCAATATTGGGTTGAATATCACCCGGGCCGGCCCGATAATGCCAGCCGGCACCGATTTCCGGCTAACCTCACCTCAGGCGCCATCGTCCCCGCGCGGGAACGGTGGCCAGGGAGCGACGGATGATTGCAGTGTTCGGCGGCATCCTCGGCGGCGTTGGGCTGCTGTTCTTCGGGATGTGGCTCCTCTCCGAGAACCTCAAGACGGTGGTGGGTCCGCGCCTGCGGGTGCTGGCCAGCCGCCTGGCGGACAACCGCTTCGCCGCCTTCGGCTGGGGCACGCTGGCCGGCGCCATCACGCAGTCCTCGCCGGCCGTCACGTTCATCACCATCAGCATGCTGCGGTCGGGGCTGATCTCGGCGAAGCAGGGCTACCCCATCGCCCTGGGCGCGCAGATGGGCGTCGGCCTGATCTTGTTCATCGTGACGGTGGACATCCGCGTGGCCGCGCTCTATGGCATCGGCATCGGCGGCCTCATCGTCACCCGCCTGCACCGGGGCAACTACCGCGAGGCCGGCGCCATGCTCTTCGGCGTGGCCGCGCTGCTCTTTGGCCTCGTCTTAATTAAGGAATCGGCGCACCCGCTGGCCGATCAGGCCTGGTTCCAGGCCGGCCTGGAGATCTCGGCAGGATCCATCCTGCTGTCCTTCATCCTGGGCGCGCTGCTGACATTCATCGTGCAGGCGCTGGTGCCGGTGGTGGCTTTCGGCATCGGGCTCGCGGCCGCCCAACTGGTGGGCGTGGAGCAGGTGCTGATGTACATCTACGGCTCCTACGTTGGGCTGGCCATCAGCGTGATCGCGGTCTCCTCGGGGCTGAGCGGGACCGCACGGCAGCTGGGAATGTTCTGGGCGTTCCAGGTCTTCTTCTCGGCGATCATACTGGTGATCCTCCTATATATAGAGGTGTACGCGCAGGTGCCGCTGGTCAAGGCGCTGGTGACGTGGCCGGACATCGGCCTGGGTCCGCAGATGGCGCTGGCCGTCATCGTGTTCGGCATGCCCTCCCGCATCGTAGTGCTGTCGGCGCCGGACTGGACCATGGGGCTGTTCGCCCGCATCTGGCCGGCCAGCGCCGAGGAAGAGAGATCACGACCCCAGTTCATCCACGACCAGGCCATCGACGACGTCACCACCGCGTTGGACCTGGCGCACCTGGAGCAGAAGCGCGTGCTGGGCAGGTTCTCGGAATACCTGGAGCAGGCGCGCATGGGACTGCCCCTGGGAGCCGTCCGTCAGGCGACGCTGGAGGTGAACTCCCGCATCGACGAGTTCCTGAACGAACTGGGACAGCAGCATCCGGGGCAGGACAGCGAACGGCGCAACGCGGTGCTGAGCCGCCAAAAGCTGATCACCTGGCTGGAGGAGCAGTTCTCCACACTGCCCGACCTGCTGCGCGACCTGCCCGAGGACGACATGCTGGATACCTTCCAGATCAGCGTGGTAGAGGGCACCGACGCGGCGCTGCTCATCTTCCTGGACGCCCTGGAAGAGGACGAGGCCGACTCGTGGGAGTTCGTCGGGCAGGTGATGGGCGACCGCCGCAGCCTGATGCAGGACGTCCGCGCCCGCTACCTGGCCATGGCCCCCGAGGAGGACGACGGCCGCCACCGCATCATCGTCGAAGCCACCAACGCCGTGGAGAACATCTTCTTCCTGCTGGCGCAGCTCACGCGGGACTTCCAGGGGGAGACGAGGGAACCGGGGGCGGTTGGGGCGTAAAATATGCATGCCCAACTGCAATATATAATCGACGCACACTTTCGTTGCGGCGACCTGTGCACTTCCTGTTAGGAACCTTGAGAGAACCCGTCCAGTATTTCTTCAGGCAGTTTCATCGGCCGACGCAGGTGATCGAAGAACGGCATTACAGACTCGCCGATGTAATCCCACATGGCTCGATACTCGGCGTCCGTCCATGGTTGGTCGGGCGCGATCCCCATTTCAGTGCAATATTCGTTGATAGCCGCGAGTATGACAGTAGCCAAATGCTTGCGGTTGGCCAAGTCGAGAGCCCTGCTTATCACCAGCTCTATCGCTCCCTGCAAACCTCCAGTTTGCCCTCCAAAGTAGTCCAGCTCTTGCTCGGCTTCAGCCAAAAGCGAAGAATCCAGGTCGACGACCACCTCCAATTCAGCCCCGTCAGTGGGGTCGATCGCGTAGGAGTGCTCGAAGTGTTCGCCTTCATAGTTCTCAGACAGGCGAATGACACATCTCAGGATACCGAGGATCTCCACATATGCCATCAACTCGCGTGTGTCTGGGTCTCCCTTCACATACACACAATTGATGGGCATACCGAGTTCACGCTGGCTCAGCAGGTCTTTGTTGTAATAAGGGAAGATGCACTTCGTCTCATCGTCGCCCGCCATATAAGCCAGTCCGATCTCGGCACACCTTGGGTCAACTTCGGCATGGAAAACCAGGGCTAACGCGGATTTCACCAAGGATCTGTACTCGTCAGGCCCCCAACCGTGAGTGCCGTGATCGATAGGCTCATCGAGGTATATCGTTCGTTCGGTGGCTTGTTCTACGTGCGCTTCTACGTCTAGGTCCAGCCCGCGTCGATCGCTGATCTTTTGGATCATCTGACGAAGTTCGGCTCTCGTACTCGCTACCAGATGAAGCCCACTCCTGCCCTCTTCGCTGAACGCTTGTGGAGCGTTTTCGGCTAGCTCTACGCGGTTGCCAGGTAGTACACGGACGCGCAAACCATCGGACATTTGAGCGACACGACCACGAGGCAGAGGCTTTTGACGCGAGATGTCGAGGAGCAGGATTAGGCGTTCGAAGCTTTTCGCCAAAGCCGCATCGTAAGTGAGACCGATTCCGTTATTGCATCTACGGCAGGTGAAACCAATAACACTGCTCCCGCCGCCCACGGATTGCGGAATGATATGTTCTTTCGAACGGTTTTCGCCTGTCGCGGAGTCGCCGCACAGAACGCATGCGTGGGTGATCACCCCTGAGTTCGCATCGGATTGAGACTGACCGTTCATTATTCGAACTCTCAACATTAATATTTAGCCATTGATATAGTCTTTCTAGACCTGTTCGCCGTCGAGACTATCGACGTGGTTTATTGCGATCATCGGATAGCCTACCATGTCATCATAACCCAATTACCGCCAAGAACTGGGAGGCATCATGCGCACTTATCAAGCACAGGTTGAACAGAACCAAGACGGCCGCTGGAGTTCGTGGATAGACGACCTGCCCGGTTGCACTGCTTGGGGCTATACATGTGACGAGGCCCTGGCAGCCCTGAGCGATGCTGCCGTCGCCTACGTAGCCGATATGGTCGAGGCGGGCGAAATAGCCCTATCAGACGCTGAGGCGGCTATACAAGAACCGCCGGCGACGCGATGACCTCGCCTGCGAACCTGGCTCGGAGGCCTGGTAATGTCTCCGTTGATGAGTTGGTCGGCTAGTTGGAGTGAGACGGGTTTTACTATCGCCGGAGCATAGCTAGCCCGACAACAGCGGCTCCACCCGGTCCAAGAACCGCGCTACGTCGTCCAGGTTTCCCCTAACGTTCTGGTCGGTGTCCCAGTTCTCGTAGAAGTTGACGTGCAGGCTGTTGGCTACTGCAAACAGCCGTCGAATGTCCTCGTCGCCGGTTTCGGCAACCAGGCGAGACACCGTGAGGAACAATGCGGCGTGGTTCCGGTGTTCCCACCCGCGCTGCTCAGCGATGGCCTTGACCATCTGGGCGGCGGCGCCCCATCCCTTTTCGGAAGCCTGCCGCACATCGCCAATGGCTAGTTCCTCCCTGCCCTGCTGCAATAGCTGGCGACTGGCTGCCTGATAGGTTTGAGACACCATACTCGACCTCGACGGTGATAATAACAGTACGGTATGGCAGTAGTGGGAGAGTGTCAATCACGCAGGCCTCCACCAAGGTTTCGCCAAAGATCGCCCGCCCCTTGCCCTCCCCGCCGGCCTGTGGCAAACTTGCGGCTGGCAGTCGACACTGGACCACCAACATACGGGCGGGCGTAACTCAGTGGTAGAGTGTTTGCTTCCCAAGCAAAAAGTCGTGGGTTCGAATCCCATCGCCCGCTCCATATCCATACGTAGCCTCACATATACGTAGCCCCACAAAGCCGCCGGGAGGCGTGTCGCGACGCGGCAAGCGCTCCACACCGCCTGCGCCCAGAGGATTAGCCACACCATGACCACAACAGCCCAATCCTGGACTTCCAGCATCACCGAGATATCCGGCTCCAACGTGGAGGTCGTCACGGGCGGCTCCGGCAACCCGCTGGTCATATTGCACGACGAGTTGGGACATCCCGGGTGGCTGCGCTACCACGAGGCCCTGGCCCAGAACCACACCCTGCACATTCCGTCGCATCCCGGCTTCGGCGCATCCGATCAGTTGGACTGGTCGATGAAGATGCATGACATGGCCATCTGGTACCTGGGCGCGTTCGACAAGCTGGGGCTGGAGGGCGCCGACCTGATGGGCTTCTCGCTGGGCGGCTGGCTGGCCGCCGAGCTGGCCACTATGTGCCCGCAGCAGTTCCGCCGCCTCATCCTGGTGGGCGCCGGCGGCATCCGCCCGCCGGGAGGTGAAATCTACGACATCTTCGAGGTCACCCCACCGCTGTACATCCGCGACTCTCTGCTGGATCCCGACGGCACCCCCGAGTACCGCGACATCTGTCCCGCCGAGCCGGAGGAGGAGATCCTGGAGCGTTGGGAGTTCGCCATGGAGGGCACCTGCCGCGTCTCGTGGCGACCCTACATGCACGACCCGGGCCTGGTCCACCAAGTGTACCGGCTGGAGCGCGTCCCGACGCTGCTCGTCTGGGGCCAGCAGGACCGCATCGTCCCGGTCAGCGCCGGCGAGGAATACCAGCGACGCATCCCCGGGAGCCGCCTGGAGGTCATCGACAACTGCGGCCACCATCCCGAACTTGAGGCCACCGAGCGCTTCGTCGAGATAGTGGAAGGTTTCCTGGCTTAACCAGAGCCCAGCCAGGACCGGACAACGGCAAGGGGCGCAACGCAAATTGTGCCCCTTTTTGCATTTGCTGTTCCTGCGCTGTCATGACCTCGCATTCCGCGATAGAACTAACTACAGTCCCCGCAACTCCTTACAACTCGTCTATAAAGATATTCCGATGGTCGCGCCCATCACTATTGTATGTCCGCAACCGCACCAATCAGAAATGGCCGAATATTGCAAATCTGCCTCTGTTGCTTATTGTGGCATGACGTGTTAACCTAATCGGCGAAAGAAAGAAGAAACCCAAAACGAAAAGGTACGAAACCGGTAATGTTGGACGCTGACGTCAAGAAAAGGATCATCGAAGAATATCGATCACACGAGTCGGACACCGGCTCAACAGAACTGCAGGTCGCCATGATCACCGAGCGCATTCGGCAGGTGACCGACCATCTCCGCACCCATCGCAAGGACGTGCATTCGCGCCGAGGCTTGGTAACGATGGTTTCCAAACGCCGCCGCCTCCTCAATTACCTGAGCAGCGAGGACGTAAGCCGCTACCAGAGTCTCATCGGTCGGCTTGGCTTACGCCGGTAATTCGGCTCAAGGTGCCGGATCCCGGCAAACGCATGCCCTGCCCCAGCCGGTCGGCATAATTATCCGCCGGCCTTGCCACCCACGGACGGCTCCCCCGGCCGTCACCGCTGGCGTCCGGCTCGATCCTTCGGGGAGTCCACCCCGAACCCGTCCTTTCCCCACCCGCAAAGGCGCTACCCGACGCGTAACGTAACAATTTCAGAACGCTTCACACGTTGCCCATACACCTGGCCACTGGACAGCGCAGCGTTCTCAGCCCAGCGGGAAGCATCCGACCGCGCCGACAAAATTTGCAACCAAACCCCAAATGAAAACCGGCCCCCATTCACATGTAGCAGGCTGGTAGCAACAACGTTGGAAGAAGAGGTAGAGAGAACTGCTTTATGACAACTATAGACGCCGCCCAGGAATTGATGAACCCCTTCTCCATTGATAGCGAGATTGGCGGACATCCCGTAACCCTTGAAACCGGCCGACTGGCCCAGCAGGCTCACGGCGCCGTGACCGTCACCTGCGGAGAGACCATCCTCCTGGCCACCGCCGTAATGTCCGACCAGGCCCGCGAGGGGATCGATTTTCTGCCCCTGACGGTGGAGTTCGAAGAGCGGCTGTACGCCGTCGGCAAGATCCCCGGCAGCTTCTTCCGGCGCGAGGGGAGACCCGGCACCGAGGCCATCCTGTCCGCTCGCCTGACCGACCGCAGCATCCGTCCGCTGTTCCCCAAGGGGATACACAACGAAATCCAGGTCATCATCACCGTGCTGTCCGTGGACGAAGAGCATCCGCCCGAAACCTTGGGAATGGTTGCCGCCTCGGCCGCGCTGTCCATCAGCCAGATCCCGTTCGAAGGGCCCATCGGCGCCTGCCGCATTACCTGGGATGGCAGCAACTACGCGATCAACCCCAGCTATCAGAGCAGCAGCGCGGCGGCGCTCAACATGATAGTCGCCAGCAATCGCGACGCCATCATGATGGTTGAAGCGGGCTCGGTTGAGGTGTCCGAAGAAGTCATCCTGGAGGGCATCCGGCTGGCCCATGAAAGCAACGTCGCGATCATCGAGATGATCGACAAGATGGTGGCCGAACGCGGGACGGAGAAGATCGTAGTCCAGTTCGACTACTCGGCCACCGACGAACGCCAGGGTAAAGTCGACGCCCTGGTCAACGGCCGCATCTCCGAGGTTCTGGAACGCAACTCCTTCAAGAGCGAACGCGACTCCAGCCTTGAGGCTGTCGAGACGGAAGTGGCCGCGCAGCTGGCCGAAGACTATTCCGCCCGCGATATTGCCGAGGCTTTCAAGAACCTGGTCAAGAAGGAAGTGCGCGGCCGCATCCTCAACCAGAACGTGCGCCCCGACGGACGCAAGACCGACGAGATCCGCCCCATAACCTGCAGCGCGGGCGAACTGCCCCGCGCCCACGGCAGCGGCCTGTTCACCCGTGGCCAGACCCAGGTGCTCTCGATTGCCACGCTGGCCTCGCTGTCCATGAAGCAGACCCTGGACACCGTGGGTCCCGAGAACACCAAGCGGTTCATGCACCACTACAACTTCCCCCCCTACAGCGTCGGCGAGGCCCGGCGAGTGGGTTCCCCGGGAAGGCGTGAAATCGGACACGGCGCTCTCGCCGAACGGGCCCTCCTGGCCGCCCTGCCGTCCGAGGAAGAGTTCCCCTACACCGTGCGCGTGGTCAGCGAAGTGCTGGCCTCCAACGGCTCAACTTCGATGGGCAGCGTTTGCGGCTCGTCCATGGCCCTCATGGACGCCGGCGTTCCCATGCGAGCTCCCGTGGCCGGCATCGCCATGGGCCTGATAACGGACGCCGACAGTGACCGTTATGCCGTCCTCAGCGACATCCAGGGCATCGAGGACTTCCTGGGCGACATGGACTTCAAGGTCGCCGGCACCGAGAAGGGCATCAACGCCCTGCAGATGGACGTCAAGATCGACGGACTGACCCAGGAGCTCCTGAGCGAGGCCCTGGAGCAGGCCCGGGCCGGTCGCCTGCACATCCTGGACCGCATGTCCGAGGCCATCTCGGAACCCCGCGCCCAGATGAGCCGGTACGCTCCCAAGCTGGTCAGGATGAAGATCCCCGTCGAGAAGATCGGCGCCCTCATCGGTCCCGGCGGACGCGTTATCCGCGCCATCCAGGAGGAGACCGGCTGCGGCATCGACGTGTCCGATGACGGCGGCGTCATCATCTCTTCCAACGACCAGACCATGATCGAACTGGCGAGCAGCCGGGTGGACGGCCTGACCCGCGACCCCGAGGTGGGCGACATCATCACGGGCAAGATCACCCGTACCACCAACTTCGGCGTCTTCGTCGAGCTCACCCCTGGCGGCAAGGACGGTCTGGTACGCAACGAGGACCTCGGCGACCTCGCCCACGAGAACGTGGACATCGGGCAGGAAATCACCGTGATGATCCACGAGATCGACCACATGGGCCGCATCAACCTGTCGCGGCGCGCCCTCATGGGCGACACCGAGCCACCGACTCCTCGTCCCGAACGCGGGGGGGTCGACGATCGTGGTGACCGCGGACCGCGCGGCGGCTTCGGCGGCGGCGACCGTGGCGGACGCGGCGGTGGCGGCGGTGGCGGACGTGGCGGCTTCGGCGGCGGTGGCGGCGGCGGTGACCGTGGCGGACGTGGCGGCTTCGGTGGTGGTGGCGCAGGCGGCGGTGACCGTGGCGGACGCGGCGGCTTCGGCGGCGGTGGCGCAGGCGGCGGACGGGACCGTGACCGGTCCGGGCCTGGACGCGGCGGCTTCGGTGGCGGTAGCGGCGGTAGCGGTGGTAGCGGTGGGTGGTGGTGGTGATCGCGACCGCGGCGGACGGGGCGGAGGTGGTGGTGGCGGCTACGGCGGTGGCAGCGGCGGCGGCGGCGGCGGCGGTAACAGTGGCGGCGGTAACAGCGGTGGCGGCGGCGGTGGCAACGGACCCAACCGCAGCGGACGAGACCGCGGCACCATGTTGGGCAGCGAGTCAAACGACCGCGACCGGGGAGGGCGCCGTCCAACCGGCCGCCCGCCGAGCGGGAGCCGCAACCCATCCGACCGCCGGTTCCTGGGCGGCGGCGGCGCACGCCGTTAGTCCGGAGACAGACCGGCAATCCGACAAACGGGGGCAGGTTTCGTACCTGCCCCTAGTCTTGTGGCACGCCAGCCGGCAGATTGGAAATATCCCGCCGGCGGGAGTTCCGCGACCCTCGGAGTGGCTATGTTATCCTGTATTTGGTGCTGCATGATTCCGGCACAATATGCCCTGCTGTTACGATGGATTGGAAGGTGATGCTATGCCCGTAATAACCATCAACGGCCCTATCGGGGCTGGCTCCATCGCCGTCGGGCAACAGGTTGCCCATGACCTGCATCTCAACTACGTGGACCGCATGGTCTTCGCTGAGGCCGCGCGCATTATCGGCTCCCCGGTCTCCAACCTGATTGCCAAGGAACAACGGGTCGAGCGGTTCGGCGACCGGGTGACGGCTCTACTGGGCCGGGTCCTGGAACGCGCTGCCGTGTCGGGAGACTATGACCTCGGGGTGGGCATCGAGACCCTGCCCGAAACTTACTACGAGCTGTCCGGCGAACCCTCGTCGCGGATGCAACGCGTCAACGACCAGGTCTTCATCGACACCACCCGCGAAGTCGTGCGCAACCTGTCCCAGGCGGGTCACGTCGTAATCATCGGCCGTGGCGCCAACATCATCCTTGGCGACACCCCCGGCGTTCTCCACGTGGGCATGCTGGCCCCCATGTCGCGACGCGTGGAAACCATCATGGAGCGCGAGCACCTCAGTGAAGCCGAGGCCAGTTCCTACCTTGAGGGGTTGGAAGAAGCGCGCGTAAAGTTTTTCCAGAAGTTCTTCAAGGTATCGCCCCACGACCCAACGCTGTATCACATGATGCTGGACATGGGTC
This sequence comes from Geodia barretti, assembly GCA_030341885.1. Classification (NCBI taxonomy): domain Eukaryota; kingdom Metazoa; phylum Porifera; class Demospongiae; order Tetractinellida; family Geodiidae; genus Geodia; species Geodia barretti. The sequence continues at coordinate 56,842 of CASHTH010004034.1, read as the reverse complement.
ACATGAGCGACGCCACCGCCGCCAAGATCATTGGTCATGCGGCTGGCGACCTGGAGCACTGAACAACGTTTACAACGCCGGCCGCTGACGGCCGGCCGAACACCAAGGAGGATACACGGATATGTTCATCAGGATGGTTTGGGGCAAACTCCGCGCGGGTTCCTGGGAGGAATTCGAGCGGCACTACCACGAGCGCGTTGCAACCGGCGGGGCCCCCAAGGGATTGCAAGAACGGCAGCTGATCCGGAGCACCGAGGACCCCGACGAAGGTATCAGCGTCAGCGTTTGGGACACCCTGGGCGACCTGCGCACCTATGAGACCAGCGAGTTCCGCGCCAACATCGCCCGCGAGGTCGAACACCTCTACCGTGGCGAGTACTGGGTGAAGCACTTCGAAGTCGCGTCTACCGACTGACCACGTCCTCGGCCCCAACGCATTGCAAGAAGGCCCCGCTCCGGCCGGAGCGGGGCCTTCTTTTGTGTCTGCCGCCCGGGGAATATCCCTAACGGCTGGCGCTGGCTCCGGCCACGCGGCCGATACCGGAGCGTGAGCAGTCCTCGTCTTCCTGAGCGGTGCCGCCGCTGCCGCCCACGGCGCCGATGAGTTCGCCGTTCATATAGATGGGCAGCGCGCCCTGTCCGGGCACAAACTCGCCGCGTTCCACTTCCATCACCGCCCGCATGATGGGCGTGGTGGACCGCTCGGTCAGGTCGCCGCTGGGCTCGCCGAAGCAGGCCGAGGCCCGCGCCTTGCCCCTGGACACGTATGGGGTCCGCCAGGCGGAGCCGTCCATCTTGCACATCGTGATGAGGTCGCCGCGAGCGTCCACCACCGAGAAGCTGAAAGGCTTACCCAATTCCAGGGCGGCAGCTTTCGCGCCAGCCAATACCGCTTCGGCCTGTTCGAGGGTGATGTTAGGCATGGTTACAAATCTCCTGGTGCAGTAGTTTCAGGTTCAATCGATTTCCGCTCCGGTTGAGTGAATTCAACGGGCTGCGCTATTATAGCAGCGCAGCCGGCCAAACCACCGCGCCAAGTGGGCACCCCGCCGGTTCACGGGACACGCTCCACCATGTTCGGTTTCCTAGACTCGTTCAAGAAGGGCTGCGGATGCGCCCTTGGCGTGGTTGCCGGCCTCGTCATCGCCCTCGTGATTGTCGGCCTGGTGTTTGGCAACTGTGAGGTAAACGGTTTCTAGCCATTTCCCCAATTAAGCCCATCTCAGGAGTAGGGTATGCAGTTCGGATTTTACCTGCCCAATCACGGCCCCAACGCCCAACCGGGACCACTGGCCCAAATCGCACAAGCCGGCGACCGTCTCGGCTTTTATTGCATGGTGGCCGGAGACCACGTGCTCGTTCCCAATCAAATCGACTCCACGTACCCCTACACCGTTGGCGGTGAGTTCCCCACCGGCGAAAGCGGGGAGTATTTCGAGCAGCTAACCCTGCTCACCTACCTGGCCGGCGTCACGGAACACATCCGCCTGGTGCCCAGCGTGATGATCGTTCCCTACCGCCCGCCCATTCTGGCCGCCAAGATACTGGCCACTCTGGACGTGCTGTCCCAAGGTCGGCTGATCCTGGGCGTCGGCGTGGGCTGGATGGAAGAGGAGTTCGAGGCGCTGGACACGCCACCCTTCGCTGAGCGGGGCGCGGTAACCGACGAGTACCTCCACGCCTACAAGGAGCTGTGGACCAGCCCGAATCCCGAGTTCGACGGGAAGTACGTCCAGTTCTCGGGCATCCAGTTCCTGCCCAAGCCGGTGCAAAAGCCCCACCCGCCGATCTGGGTGGGCGGGCAGAGCCGTCCCGCCATCCGCCGCGCCGCCACCATCGGCGACGGCTGGCACCCGGTGGGCACCATACCGGCGGCGACCCTGGACCCGGAGGAACTGGCGGGAGACCTGGTAACCCTGAACCGGTTTGCCGAGCAAGCAGGGAGGGATCCGGCTGAAATACAGGTGTCGATGAAGGCGCCGTTGTACGACCCGGCCACCATGCAATCCGGCCCTCGTCGCCGTTTCTCCGGTTCCGCCGACGCCATTCTGGAAGACGTTAACACGTATGCCGAAGTGGGCGTGTCCCACATCATTTTTGACATCCGCGGCAGCGACCTCAATCAGGCGCTGGAGCGGTTGGACTGGTTCGCCGGCGACGTGATGCGGCAAGTCAACTGATCCGGTCACGCGACGGGGGCAAAGTGCCCCTATGCTATAATCTCACTGCTCGGTGGTCTGCGTCTGCGCCGCGGTTCCATCGTTGCATCCACTTCAAGTCAGCTGCTTTTCGCGAGGAGGAATACTGCCTTGACTTCCCTCAATGACCGTTACGAAGCCGGCCAGGACATGCGCGGACAGATGTCCGGCGGCGACAGCACCCACTATGCCCTGCCCGGCGTGGATCAGTTGGCGCCCGACCTCAAGCGCATCATCGACGAGGCCCTTTTCGGCACCATCTGGCGTCGCCCGGGACTGAACCTCCAGCAGCGCTGCATCGCCACCATTTCCGCCCTGATGACCCAGGGAGAATTGAACCTGCTGCGCCGTCACATCGTGCGCGCGCTCAACGTCGGCCTCACTCCCAACCAGGTGGTCGAAATTTTCATCCAGTCGACGTTCTACATCGGCGTCCCCGCCGTTGAGTCCGCGCTGCGGCTGACCAAGGACATCTACGAAGAACTGGGCATCGAGTATGCACCGGCGGTGGAGTACGACACCAACCGGCACCCAGACGAGCTGCTGGCGCTGGGGCAGGAGATACACCGGCGCCACATGGGTGATTCCCTGACCACCTACGAGGACGAAACCCCCGAGGGCCAACTGGAACGCATTGTCGACGAATACAACTGGGGCGGGATCTACAGCCGCTCCATGCTGGACGACAAAGAGCGGGCCATCATTTCACTGGCCGCACTCACCAGCATGGGCGTGTACGACGCCCAGATGCGCCGCCGCATTCGCGGGGCCCTCGGCGTCGGCCTGACCTCGACAGAGGTGATGGAAATCTTCATACACCTGTCCATGTACGGTGGGTATATGAACACCCGCACCGCCATGCGCATTGCCCGCTCCGTATTCAACGAGCTTGAGATCGAGTAGCCTTTGCGCAAGGGGCGGAACGACAATCATCATCGCTAGCGCGAGGTAGTCGCCTCGCGCTAGTCGGTTGGAACCTAACCAGTACCAGACAGCACGGAGGTCGGCGGGAACACGATGAAACTGCGCTTGGACGACGGCTGTGAGCTGTTCTACACCATCGACGACTTTACGGACCCGTGGACCGAGCCGGAGACCGTGGTGATGCACCACGGCATGGCCAAGAACCACAAGCTCTGGTTCGGCTGGGTGCCCATCGTGGCGCGGCACTACCGTGTCATCCGGTTCGACATGCGCGGCATGGGGCAATCCGATGTTCCCGAACCCGGCTACCCGTGGTCGGTGGACAACTTCGCCAGGGACCTCGCGGAATTCACCGAGAAACTGGGGCTCGAAAAGTTCCACCTCATCGGCGAAACCGTGGGCGGCAGCATCTCCATGCGCTACGCCACCATGCACCAGGAACGGCTGCTGTCCCTGACCGCCTGCACTTCGCCCACCAGCTTCAACGACGCCCACCACGCGCAGTCGGCCGTCCAGATTGAAAACGACGGCATCGGCGCCTGGGTCGAGGGCAGCATCGGTCGGCGCCTGGATCCGCAGATTGTCGATCCGGCCTACACCCGCTGGTACGCCGAGCAAATGAAGGCGACCACGCCCCACGTTGTCGCGGGTTTTCAGGCCCAGGCATCGGGCGACCTGCGGCCGCTGCTGAAGGATGTGCAGACGCCGGTGCTGATCATTGCCGCCGCCGCCTTGCGAGAGGAAGTCCTGGGTGATTTCCGAGGCGCAGCCGACGTTTTCCCCAACGGGCGAGCCGTGGTATTCCCCGGCGTTTCCGGTTTCGTACAGCACATCCTGCCCGTGCCCTGCGCCCGGGTCTGGCTGGACTTCGCCCGCAACCTCGCATAGCGCCGCCGAGCTATGGCAGACCGCGCCAGGTCGGAACCTGGCGACATCGCGGGTGGTGAGGAGTCAAGGCGAAGAAGGAGAGCCGGCGCTCATGGGCGGCGGCGCGGACGTGAGCGGCGCTCGCGTCAACCGACCGGGTTCCTGAATCGCCTGATGTCACGCGGCGAGTTGCAGTTGATGCCCCGGCGGATGAGTCGGCGCTTGCATCTGCCCCTGTTCATCGAGCTGTACAACGTACAGTTTTTCCAGCTCAAAACGCGCTACCTGTGGCAGTCGGCCCTGGCGGCGGTGGTGATGCTCGTCGTCATGCTGATGGTGGACTCCGTGGCGGACGCGGTACTGGCCGCCGGTCTGGGCTCCAGCGCGGTGATCGTCTTCGTGCATCCCAACTCCAGCAGCGCAGCGCTGCGGCACCTGGTGGGCGGGCACGTCCTTGGCCTGACCGTCGGCGCACTGACGTCCTTCGCGTTATTCCATGCCGGCTGGGTTCCCGTACCCGACAGCGCGCACCACTGGGCCGCCGATGTGGCGGCGGCGATCACGCTGGGAGTCGTGATACTGCTGATGTCGATAACGGACACCGAACACCCGCCGGCAGCGGCGACCGGCCTGGGGTTCGCCCTGCAGAGCCTGGAACTGACGCTGGTGCTCCTGTTCATCGCCGCCGTCCTGACCCTGGCCGCGAGCAAGGTCATCTTCCGCGCCTACATCCGCGACTTGGACTGACGCTTGCCTGCCTTTTCGGACGGTAAACTGTAACCCGCACGGCGTTACATCAATTGCCTGGCCCTCCTGTCAAATCCTGATAGACTGAAGCGTAGACTCGCGCTCCCGGGCGAGGTTGACGGAGGCCCCGATGGACGTGAAAGAGGCGGCGCACAAAGCCAAAAATTATCTGACTGACCTTTACAGTGACGAGGCAATCACAAACGTCGGCCTTGAAGAAGTCGAGTTCGATGACCTATCGCGCGACTGGAGCATCACTGTTGGTTTTTCTCGTCCTTGGAATCATCGAGGCCCACTGGTTTCTGCATTGATAGAAGGACGGTCGGATCGTTCGTATAAAGCCGTTCGTATTCATGACGCCGACGGTCGCGTCGTATCGCTCAAAGACCGCCTGCTGACCGCGAATCACGACTAGTATTCAATCAACGTTGGAGTGGCAGGGATAAAATCGCTGCAGTTTGTGTCTGGCATCCTGAGTGGTGAACCACCAGTCGATGGTGGCTTTCCTAGCGTTACGCTCAGTCTCATAGACGCCGCTGGCCCGTTGCAGGGCAAGTTCGTCGGGATTGCGCCCTTGAAGGCAAGTGCGGGTCAATACGCTGAATTCAATCTCTGCCATGTTCAGCCAACTGGCTTGCTTGGGCATGTGGTGAAACTCGAGGCGTTTCGCGATGCGCGAGCCTCAGCAGCCGGAAAGGTCTCGTACAGGAACGCCATGCGGTGGGTGTTCAGATTGTCGAGCACCACCCGTACCACCGGAGCGTGGGGATAGGCTACATCCACCAGCCACCGCATCTGGTGGGCGAAGTCCTGCATGGTACGGCGTTCGGTGATGGCTATGTGGCGCCAACCGGCCAGGGGTTCGCAGGTCAAGAAGATGTTGCGAGTGCCGCCCCGACGGTACTCGTAGTCCTGACGCCGGGGTCGTCCCGGTTGGACGGGCAGCGGTGGTCGGGTATCGGCCAGCAGTTGGGTGGAGGTCTCGTCGAAGCACACCACCGGCCGGTTTGGGTCGTAAGGTTCGGCGTAGAGGTCCAGCACGTCCTCCATTGCCGCCACGAACTCTCCGTTCACCTTGGGGATGCACCACTGCTGTTTCCGCCACGGCTGGAGGATGTTTTTTTGAGCCGCAGACGCACCGTCTCATACGACAGGCTTTCCACCAACCCCAACTCCACCGCCTGGTTGGCCAGCAGCCGCAGGGTCCAGTGGTCATGTCCTTCGGGCGCATCACTGCACGCCAGCGCGATCAGATGGGCTTCGCCCCGATCATCCAACTTCCGGTACCGATTGGCTTGGGGATGGTCGTGCAGCACGCCATCCAATCCTTCCTCGGCGTACCGCCGTTTGGTGCCGGGGCCCCCCCAAAAAACACCGTCTGGCTCGGACTCCACCTTCTCAAAGTCCTTTTTGTTTTTTTTTTTTTGGGACAACAGCCCCCCAAAACCAAAAAAAAAAAAAAAAAAAAAAGGGGGGGGGGGGGGGGGGGGGGGGGGGGGAAAAAAAAAAAATTTTTTTTTTTTTTTTTTTTTTTTTTTTTTTTTGTTTTTTTTAGGGGGGGGGGGGGGGGGGGGGGGGGGGGGGGGGGGGGGGGGGGGGGGGGGGGGGGGGGGGGGGGGGGGGGCGGCCCCGAGTGGGGGGGGGGAGGGGGAGGTACCCGAGCCGGGAAAAATTTCATTTTGCTGGGGGGGAGGCCCCCCCCAGACAAACCAGGGGGGGGGGGGGGGCGGGGGGGCTTCGGGAAAAATTGCAACCACTGTGGGAGCACCCAAACACCCACTACTGAGGGGCTCGAATTACGCGATCCTATTGCAGTCAAACTGGAAACCCAAACCCCCCCCACCACACGGGGGGGGGGGGGGGGGGGGGGGGGGGGGGGGAAAAACGCGGGGGGGGGGTGGGGGGTGGGGGGGGCGACCAGAAACCAAATGGAATGATGGGGGGGGGGGGGGGGGGGACGGCACCAGCCCCCACCCTCCCCACAACCACCCACACCCACACACCCCCCCAACACCCACGCACTTGCTGATGCATGCTCAGCGTAGCCACGTCCGCTCACCTCGCGCTCGCTATCTGTCGATACAGGTATGACTGATATACTCTAAACGAAGCAAGTGAACCCGCACTTGTGTAGATAGAATTGGAAGGATTGAGAGGATCGGTGGGAAGGGGGGGGGGGGGGGGGGGGTGGTGCCGGGGGTTGCTGCGTGGGTAATGCTGGAGGGGGGGGGGGGGGGGTGAGACAAATAAAATAACAACATGGGGGGAACATTGGGTCGGCGGGGCGGGTGCGGGGGTGGGGGGTCGAGAGAGCAGCTGGGGGCTGGGGGGGGGCCGGGGGGGCGGGGGGGGGGGGAGGGAATACACCTAACTAACACTCAAGATTATGGGGGGGGGGGGGGGAGGGGGGGGGGGGGGGGGGGGGGGAAGGGAGGGATCCCCATGGGGGGGGTGGGTTGGGGCGGGGCGGGGTGGGGGGGCGGGGGGGGGGGGGGGGGGGGGGGAGGGGGTCAAGTGGGGGTGGGGTGGGGGGGGAGGGGGGCGGGGGCGGGGGGTGGGGGGGGGGGGGGGGGGAGGGGGGGGGGCGTGGGGGACCAGGGGGGGGGGGGCGGGGGGGAAGAAGAAGGAAAGGGGATATTTGGTTTTGGAAGAAAGAGATGAGACTTCACAAAACACCAGCGGGGGGGGGGTTGGCGGGGGGGGGGGGGCAACCCGGTGGGGAAAAAAACCCAACAAAAACAAGGGAATCGCTCGGGAGCGGGGAAGGGGGGGGGGGGGTGGGGGGGGGGGGGGGGGGGGGGGGGGGACAAAACCCAAAACCGGGGTTGGGGGGGGGGGACAAAAAAGCCTAGGGGGGGTTTTGGGGTTGGTTCTGGGGGGGGGGGTGGGGGGGGGGGCTGGCGCGGGAGGTGGACGCCCCACCCCAAGAGGCCCACACCCACATACCCACCCCCACACCAACGGGGGCGGCCGCGGCGTTGGAAACGGGGGGGGGGGGGTGACGCCCCCCCCCCCACACAAAATATGGCCAATGGCCCACGGCATGCCGGGAGGGTTGTACCTGAGGCGCTGGGCGTTTGAGGGGGTGGGGGGCAAGGTCCCCCCTGTTTCTTCCCAGAGGGGGGGGTTCCCCCCCAGCATTGAACAAAAACGGCGAGAACGGGGGGGGGGACTGAAGGGGGGCGGGGGGGGGCCCCACAGGCCGATAAAAACAAAGAGCCCCCCCCGAGTTTTTTTTTGTTTTGGGGGTTTGGGGGCAAACCCACCGGGAAAAAGGGGGGGGTAGTGGCGCGGGGGGGGGGGGGCCGAGTTGAAGGCGGCGGGTGCAGGAATGCCGTCGCAAGGCTGGCATCGATTTGTCCAACTGGAACTGGAAGGCGGTGGCGCCGGTTGGTAGAGGAACGCTTCGGGTTGACGCTGAGCCGGAGTGGTTGCCTGAATTACCTGCACCGGTTGGGCTTTGTCCTGAAGCGTCCCAAGAAGCGGTTGGTCAAGGCAGACCCGGTACGGCGGGAAGGCTTTGTGAGGGAGTACATTGCCTTGACAGCGGCGGCCCGACGAACTGGGGCCAAGATATTCTTCGCTGACGAGGCTCACTTTCGGGCGGATGCGGATCTGCGGGCCAAATGGGTGCTGAAGGGTGAACCGGCGCTGGTGGACTCCACCAGCCCGCGACGTGGGGAGAAGGCGAGCTACTACTCGGCGGTGTGTCTGGAAACCGGAGAGGTGGAGTTGATGGAACTGGAAGGTAACAGCAACTCCACCACCTCGGTTGCCTTCCTGTCGGTTGCCTTCCTGCGTCAACTGCGGGCGCAACACACCGAACCGTTGACGGTGATTTGGGACAATTCCCCAGCTCATAGGGGCGACGCGCTGCGAGCCTACCTGGCCAACCCCAACTTGAACCTGCGCTTGGTGAACCTGCCCACCTATAGCCCAGATTTCAACGCCGACGAGGCTATTTGGGGCTGGGTACGTCAAGAGGTGACCGCCAACCTGTGCCTGGGGACCCGTGCCGCAGTCCAGGAGAAGGTGGGCGACTTTTTCGCCAGCCTGTCCAGCCGATGCGACGAAGTCAAGCGCCGATGCCAGACCGTGCTTCAGGCTCGAGCAGCAGAACTGACTGCCAGCACTCAAGCCGACCCTTCCCATCCCGCGAATGTAGATTTCACCTTGGCTTCAGTTTAGTACCCTCAGCAGGGTAGTCCATGTGCACGAATCGTAACCTATGCAGCTCGTGTACAGTGCTTGCTAGGATATCGCGGGTTCATGAATTGCGGTTCCGGCATATCTGGTACCAATAGCGACGACCCACCGGTAAATGGTGAAACTAGCAGTGAGTTTCTACCTCTCCCTCTCTGCTGTCAGCGTAAAGCATGTCAGCCCCGCCCCGTGGTCCCAGATGGATTCCGAGAACGGGCGTCGCTCGGCTCCCGCTTGGGACTTTCGGCGGCGAACACCGCGCACAGCTCGTAGTCGGTATCTTCGAGGATCCGGTACTCGCAGGGTGCACCGGTATCCGGGTCTTCGATGGATTGGACGACGTATTGCGAGGCCAGCAGGTCGGACGGGATGGCGGGCATCCCGTCCGAATACTTCAACCGACGCTGGGACCAGCGGAGGTACGACTACTACTTTTCCGCGGCGGGGTATGCCAGCGCCGTTGCGGGTCGAAAGATTGTTGAAAACCGTCGCCCTCAGGGCTGGGTATGGTCATAGCGTGCGGCCGTTATTTCGCTCCCAGGTCTGATGTCACCTGACCGATCACGTTGTCCATCGTGGACACGATCTGCTCGATCTCGCCGGGCGTGACGCACAGGGGCGGCATTATGTTCATGAGGTCTCCGCCGCGCAGGAAGAGGCCATTGTCGGCAAAGCCCTGGGTCAACCTCGGACCCAGACCGGCGTCGGCAGGGAAGTATTCCTTGGTCTCCCGGTCCTTCACCAACTCCAGCCCGCACATGAGACCCAGGCCACGGACGTTGCCGATGATGGAGTGTTTTTCCTTCAGCTCTTCGAGACCGTCCAGCAGATATTTCCCCATCCGGGCCGAATTCTCCACCATCCCTTCCCGCTCCATGATTTCCAAATTCTTCAGGGAAGCCGCAGCGGCTACCGGATGCCCGCCGAAGGTGATGACGTGTCGGAAGGCCGCCTTGGGGCCGCCCACAAAGGCGTCGGCGATGGGCTTGCGAAGTATGGTTCCCCCCATGGGGATGTATCCGCTGGTAATGCCCTTTGCCACCGTCATCATGTCAGGAACGACGTCCCACTGGTTGCAGCCGAACCATTTGCCGGTGCGGCCAAAACCGGTGATGACCTCATCGGCGATCAACAGGCAGCCGTACTTGTCGCAAACTTCCCGAAGCAGGGGCCAATAGTTGTCCGGCGGCACCACTGCTCCCATGGGGCTGGAGATGGGTTCGGCGATAACCGCCGCCACGGTGTCCGGTCCCTGGAACCGGATGATGCTCTCGATTGCGTCCACACAACGTTGACCACATTCTTCCGGCGTTTCGCTGTTGAACTCGCAGCGATAGAAGTTGGGCTGTGGAGCGTGGAATGTATTCGGCATCAAGGGTTCGTAGTCGTCCCTGGGGTAAAGAAAGTTGCCCCCCAGGGCCATCGCGCCCATGGTGGCGCCGTGGTACGAGTCCTTGCGGCTGATGAATTTGGTGCGCTGAGGTTCGCCGATCCGCTTGAAATACGCGCGGGACAACTTCAACGCGGTTTCCACCGACTCGGAACCCCCGCTGGTGAAGAAGCAGCGGGAAAGATCACCGGGCATCATGGACGCGATTTTGTCGGACAGCCTAACCGTAGGTTCGGTGGTGGTGCCCATGGGCATATAGGTGATCTTGAGCATCTGCTCGTAGGCCGCGTCCGCAATTTCCTTCTGGCCATATCCGACGTTCTTCAACCAGAGGCCCGACATGGCGTCGATGTAGGTGTTGCCCAAGGCGTCAGTGACCTGACAACCCTTGCCTTCCACGAAGATCTGGGGTTCACCTTTCTCGGCCATGTCGCTGGGTTCCCGCAGGTACACCCAGAGGTTTTCCAGGGCGGTCGTTTGCAGGTCGTGTACCGCAGATTCGGTATGGGTAGCCATGGTTTCCTCCGGATGCCGTTACAAGTGCAAGATTAGGGATATTTGTTGCCGGCCAGTTTAACACGACAACGCCGACGCAGAGGGCGGGTTGGAAAAGTCAGCGCCCGGAATTTCACGGCGAAGCCGGAATTTCACGGTAAAGCCCAGGGGCCGCCGGAGCCGGAAGTCGAGATTGGTAGTATGATGCTCGGAACGATACACCGTCAGAAGGCCACCGTCAGAAGGCCAACCTATCGAGAGGCAGAACCCCTATGCCCAGATACACAACCAACGTCGGCAGCGTTCAATTGCTAGCGCTGAACGATGGAATGCCCACTCGGTCTCCCCTCATGCCTTTTCCGGATACCACCATCGAACAATGGCGGGAGTTTCCTGAGCTTTTGGATGACCACGACCAGATTACCAGCAGGTATGGAACCACGGGCGTCCGTTCGCAGGGAAAGCTGATCATCGTCGATACCGGCCTGCAGGCTCCCGACGGTACGCTGATGTCCGACATGCGAGCCAAGGGCGTCGACCCGGAGGCTGTCGACCTGGTGGTGTTCACTCACCTCCACCCCGACCACGTGGGCTGGAACCTCACTGACGGCAAGCCCAATTTCCCCAACGCCCGTTACCTGGCGCCGCGGAAGGACTGGGACTACTGGACGCAGCCCGACGTGCTGGCCGGCGCCGCCCATGTCCGCGACCAGGTGGTACCCCTGCAGGGTCTGGGATTCATCGACCTGATCGACGACGACTACCGGATCACGGACGAGCTCACCACGGTCTCCACGCCGGGGCATACCCCGGGCCACGTCTCAATCATGATCGCCTCGGGCGGAGAACGGGGTTACATCCTGGGCGACGTGGCGCACAATCCGGCCCAGGCGCATTACACCGACTGGTGCCCCATATTCGACATCCAGCCGGACCTGTCCCGGAGCACCAGGCATTCCGTGATGGACATGCTGGAAAACGAGCAGATTTTGGTCTCCGCCGGACACTATCCCGATCCCGGCTTCGGCCATTTCGTCCGGGTCAACGGACGGCGCTCCTGGCGGGGCATCTAGCCGGTTCGGCATCCCAATTGCGTGCGAAACGAATTGCGATTACATACGTGAGTACACCGCTTGGAACGTCACGTTACGCCAACAGTTTAGCGCTCTTTGGTGGGCGTATTCTGCGCGTTCTGGATGACTTGCTGCACTAACGCCGGATTACTGGACACCCGTTCAACGGCTTTTGCGTCCTTGTTATCCTTCCGCTCGTCCACGAATTTGATGATTGCTCCTATGGTGTAAAACATGGCCTGTCCTCCTATATCGAGGGTTACAGCTATGATACCGTAGATGAGTGCGCTCATACTAGCGTATTCAGCCAACTTGTCGAACTCGGCGTGGCCCACTTGCCAGACCGTTATCCGCCAAGTCACGAGCGCGATTCCAGACAGTGACACTAAAAAATGCCATCGTAGCAATCTCTCTGACGCAAACCATCTCCGCCATCTCTCCATGCCATGATTATACCGAAAAGCCCCGAGCCATTGCTGACCAGGGCTTGATTGTCGGCGTCTTACGGCCGGCAGGTTGCAGGATGGGTGGTGTACACAGGTATGTAATTGCCAAACGAATTGCGCGTGAAACGAAAGGAAATGCAGCTATGGTAGAAGCGGATGCGCGAATACTCTGGACTGGGACGCCCTGGAGGTCGGCGAGACCTTCGAGACGTACCAATACCTCCTCACCCAGGAAATGATGGACACCTACCGCCAAGGGGTGATGGACTCCGAGGCCAGCTTCCCAACGATCTCCCACAAGGTGGATGTCAAGCAGTACAACGCCAGGTACCGGGACGCCGGTTCCGTCAACGCCCGGTGCGCGTTCCATTGCTACAACCCTCCCAGTGGCCGGCAAGACGATCACGGTGCGGGCGTGGATCGCCGACAAGTATCTGCGCCGGGGCAAGAACTACATCGTCACCGAGGCGGTTTCGGTTGACGAAGATGGGCGGCTCATCGACCGTGTGATTACCCACGAGCTCAAGCAGCCCACGGAGGTAGGCAAGAAATGGGGAGGCTAGTCCGCACCTACGAGGTGGGGGATGAGCTATCCCCCCTGGTAAAGGAAATGACCCAGGAGGCGATCAACCTGTTTGAAGGCAGCGCCGGCCAACTGGAACCTTCCCAGTTTACCGACGAAGAGACCGCTCGCGAGACCCTGGGAACCGAGGGCACGGTGGCTTCGGGGCGGATGTCGTTGTCATTCGCCATCGAACTACTGCGCCGGCACTTCGGCAGCAGCGTGTTCAACCACGCCGGCACGGTTGATCTGAGATTCCTGCGGCCGGTCCGCCCCGGCGACACGGTCACCTTCACGGGGACGGTTACCGGGGTGAGTCGGGAAGTGAACGGCAGTCGGGTATCGGTGGAGATCAAGGCCGAGAACCAGCGTGGAGATACCACCGGGGTGGGTCAGGGCAGCGCGGTCGTCCCCAACGCCTTTCTCCCCCAGGACGAGTAACTCCCAGCTCACAAATCCGACCATCGGCCGGAATCCATCAGAACTGCCGGGCACCCGGTGGAATGGACAGGGCGGCGGCGTCCCCTGCAACGCGGCCAATGCGAAGTCGGCAAGTCCATGCACCATGGACGCGAGGCTGACAATCCGCCGGCAGCCAGGAGATGTTAGGGACACCATTCTGCGCCACGGCAACGAGATTGGCGCGGTGGGCTCTCAGATTGCCACGCTGCGCTTGCAATGACCGATTGTGCAATGTGGGTACGCGTGAGGCGCCTTGACAGCCACCTGCAAACCAGGCACGGCCAATTCACCTCACCAACTCCGAACAGTTGCCTCGGGTACGTCAAGTTGCCACCCGACTCTGGCGTGGTTACAATGCCCCAATTGCGGATGCCCGGTTGTGCGCCCCGCCTTCCCGACGACTTCCGGCCCGGCGCACAACGACCCATCCTGATTCCTGATAATGGAGAGTGATTCGGTTTGAGTATCTACTCGTCGGGCGGCCGGATGAACTACTTGCGGGAGCAGTACCACTACGCCTGGGTCGTGGTCGGGATGGGCACCATGCTCCGGCTCACCGCCAATTTCGTCAGCCAGGCCTTCGCCGTCATCCTCGTCGTCCTGCAGACCGACTTCGCCTGGGGCGTCACCGCCATCGTCCTTGCCCAGGTCTTTCGCAGCCTCGCCAGCGCCCTCCTTGCTCCGGTCTCCGGATGGGTCGGCGACCGCTACGGAGCGCGCAAGTCCCTGTTTGTTGCTGCCGCGCTCTACGTGGTCGGGATGCTGCTTCTCAGCACCGTGGAGCAGATCTGGCAGCTTTACATCTACTACAGCCTTTTGTTGGGATTGGCCCAAGCCCTCTTCACCGTCAACATCCCCACTACGGTCGCCGCCTGGTTCCAGAAAAAGCTTGGCGTCGCCGTCGGCATCCAGCAGTCCATCGGAGGCATGGGAGCATCGGTCACCGCACCGGGCCTGGCGCTGCTGGTAGCCCTGACCGGATGGCAGGTCGGGTTCTGGATCATCGCCGCCGTGGGTGGAGTAATCCTGTTCTCCCTGTTGTTCTTCTTCCACAGCGAACCCGCCGACCGCGGGATGAAGCCCCTGGGGGCCACCGACGACGACCCGGTGCCAGTACCCGTCAACGCCGCAACCGCCAAGTTGCGCAGCAAGGTCTTCCTGCAGCATGCCCGCCGGACCCGGGCTTTCTGGAACCTCCCCTTCATCCACTTCCTCGGCTGCTTGGGCCACGCTGTCGTCATCTGGCACGTCGTGTTCTTCGCTACCGAGCAGGGATTGTCCCTCACGACCGCAGCCTGGATCGTCACCATCTACACCATGGCCAGCGTCAGCAGCCGCCTGTTCATTCCCATCCTTGCGGACCTCTGGGGCGCCAAGGTAACGATGATCCTGCCCTACTTCCTGCAGGGCGTCACCGTCATAATGCTTTTCTGGGCCCAGAGCGCATGGGAGTTCTACCTCTTCGCGGTCCTCTTCGGCATCGGATTCGGCGGGGAAATGTCCGCCTTCCTCATCGCCAACCGCCAGTACTATGGCATGGGTCCGGTTCGGTCCATTTTTGGATTCCAGCACCTCGGCTCCGGCTTGGGCATGGCCCTCGGAGGACTGGTTGGCGGGTTGGTCTACGACTTCCGCAGTGGCGAAGCTCCGGTGCGGTACCTTGGCTTCATCGACATCGGGGGAGGCTCCTACGACCTCGCGTGGACCATTTCGATTGCCGCAAGTCTCGTCGGTGTCGTCTTCATCCTGTTGCTGGAATCATCCTCCCGCATCCTCATCCCCAACTGGGAAGATTCCCTGCCCCGGGAGGGACAAACCTCGCCCGCGGCTTCGTGACGCGGCTTCGTGATCGGTGGTTTGGGCGACAGAAGCCGGCCCAAGTTGCCGGGGTTTATTCGGGGACAGCAGTGCGGTAGCTCGGGGTATGGTCAACCTCCCGGGATGGGAGATTGCCGGTCGGATTAATCCGAAACGCCCGCCGGTTCCCTCGCAGTCTCCGGGGTTGGAGCCGGTGGCGGTTTGGCCGCCAGCGCCATGATTCCCGCCAGGAACACTGCGACGGCGAAAAACGTAAACGGGATCCGGTAGCTGTCGAAATAGTCGAACATGAACCCGGCGATTACCGGCCCCAGGGCCTGTCCGCCCACCTGCACCGACATCGTCAGCCCCCGGATTGTCCCCAGGTTCTGCCGCCCGTAGTAGTCCGCCCACACCAGCCGTGTCAGCAGGTGCAGGCCGCCCACGCCGAACCCGACCCCCGCTGCCGAGATTATCTCCGGCAGCAGCCAGTCGCTCATCACCGTCCCCGTCGCGGCCAGCGCCACCACGAACGCCGCTCCCATCATCAGGAATCGGATGGGCATCCGCCGCGCCAGGGCCGCCCAGAAGAGGCTCGCGGGCATTTGGGCCAGGGCGAACGTGCTCGCGCTCATCGCGGCGAAACGCGGGTCAACTCCCTGGCTGATGTAGTGGGAGACCTGGTGCAGGCTCACCCCCGCCTGGACCATCATACCGGCGCCGGAAAAGACCGCCAGGATCCAGAACGCCCGCGTTCGCAGTGCCTGCCGCACTGTGAAGTTGGTCTCGGCGAAGCTGCTGGCGTTGCCGGAACCTTCGGCCGCCGCGGAATCCTGGTTGGCCGAGTCTTCCCGTGCCGGTACCGGGTCAGGTTCCAGCCCCATATCCTCCGGCCGCCGTGCCACCAGCAACAGGGATGGAACAACCCCCAAGGCAAGGGTCAGAATACCCAGGGTCACCCACGCCGTCCGCCAGTCATACCCCGTTATGATCAGCTGCATCGCCCAGGGGACGATGGCCAGGCCGGCCCCCTTGGCGACGGCGTCCACGGCCAGCCCCATCGGACGCCGCCGGACGAACCAGTTGCTGATGGCGGTGGGCAGCCCCAACTCCATCGGACCGGAGAAGATCATCCTCCCCGGAACGTACAGGAAATAGAAGGCCAGCGGATGGGTGACGAAGGCCAACCCAATGGCCAGCGCACCCGTGGCCAATGAACCCGCCCCGAGGATTACTCCGGCGCCGTACTTGTCCAGCCATCTCCCCACGATGGGCGAAATGAAAACCGCGACCAGCCCTCCCAGGCTGACCGCACCGGAGAACATCCCCACCGACCAACCCATGGATTGGGTCATCGGAACAACGAACACGGAAAGGGTCGCCACCGCCATCACGGTCCGGGTGGACAGGCTCAACGCCACCCCGTTCCCCGCGATTACCCAGCCGTAGTAGAAGGGCAGGGCGTGGGCCAGCCTCGTCCGCCAGGCGGTAACGTTGGTCATTGCTCTACCCCGAAAGCCGGCCGTTGCATACCGGTCTACGCATGGCGGGGCCGGTCCCGCGCCAGGCGTCCCGGCTATTGATCAAAGGTCCGGCCGTTCCAGCTCGAGTCCTAACCGTGACCTGACCCCAGTGGTTGTACCACTTTCGGTGTTACTCCGACCAATGCCGGGACCGCAGCCTCGGGCAGGTTGGTCTGCGACGCCGAAAGTGTTCGGAGTTGTCAGGTTTCCTTGTCTGGAACACGTCGTTCCTGCGAAAGCAGGAACCCAGAGCTCCTGCGCCCTGAGAAACGTGAGAACAGCAAGGATTTGCAGGATACCGGTTTCGCCGGTATGACGGCTTTGGTGTTGAGCTGCCACCTCGAATCTGAACAGTTACCCGGCGCCGAAGGCCAATAGCCCAGGGAACTGTGCGGTGTAGGTCTGCCGAGCATACAGGTGAGCCATGTTCTGTCCAGCGGCCTGGCCCGAGCAACGGTCATGGCCGACGAAGCGTCGTACCATAGACCCATTCTGCTGCTCGATCCATGCCTGGCTCGAGCCACAACAAATCGGCCGGCGCATGCGCGGGTATTTTACAAACGCGTACCATAATGATACGGTATGCCATGTTACCCCAACCTTGGCGGGACGGAAATGCCCGAACCAGAAAATGCCCGGGACCGCGTCATAGTGCAGCGGATTCGCACCGGGGACACCTACGAGGCCATCGGCAATGATTGCGGCATCACCCGCCAACGGGTGCAGCAGATCGCCGAGCGCTATGGCGTGAGGCCGCTGCGGGTGGACGAGAAGCCACTGGGTGAACCCGAACTCCTGGTGGCCCGGCTGCTGGAATCGGAACCGCGCCTCTCCTACCGGGAGGTGGCGGAGCACACCGGCCTGTCCCAGGGGCAGGTGCGCCGCGTTGCAGAGAAGGCCGGTGTGTCCTGGATGCGCTGGCCGGTGTACCGGAGAGGCATTCAACCCTGGGACTACGACGGGGACGCCGACAGCGGGTGTTGGATCTGGCGGCACGGGAAGTCGGCCCAGGGGCACGGAAGGCTCAACGTGGGGAAAGGACGGTCGGAATACGCCCACCGCTTTGCCTACGAACAGCGGCACGGGCCCATTCCGCCCGGCGCGGCGATCATCCACCTCTGCGGCAACTACTCCTGTGTCAACCCGGAACACCTGAGCGTGGATCACGCACTGGAAGGTGCGATGGCTGAGCGGCAGCAGGTTGATTTCGCGCTGGCCTGCGGCGTGGCCGATGTCGCCGGGGAATTCGAAGAGCATCTGGAACTGGACGTTGATGATGCCAACACGGCGGCTCAGGTCGGACAACCCACTGTAAGGGCGGGAACCTTCAAGCCAAACGGCCGGACCACAATGGCCCTGGTGTACGACTTCGACGGCACATTGGCTCCCGGCAACATGCAGGAGAGGCAGTTCATTCCCGACATCGGGATGACCCCCGGCGAGTTCTGGAGCGAGGTGGACCGCCTATCCCGCGACAACCAGGCCGACGGGGTGCTCATGTACATGTATTACATGCTCCGGAAAGCGGCTGAGGAAGACGTGCCGGTGCGGTTGGGCGACCTGCAGGAGCGCGGCCGGTGGCTGGAGTACTTCCCCGGGGTGCTCGGTTGGTTCGGCCGCATCAATGAGTACGGGGAGAGCCGCGGAATTCTGGTCGAGCACTACATCGTGTCCTCGGGCAACGCCGAGATCATCGAGGGTACGCCAGTGGCAAACCTGGTGGACCGCATCTACGCCTCCCGGTTCCTGTTCGACCGGAACGGGGTGGCGGTGTGGCCGGCGCTGGCGGTGAATTACACCACCAAGACGCAGTTCCTGTTCCGCATCAACAAGGGGGCCCACGACCTGAGCGACGACCGGGGCATCAACCGGTTCGTGAAGCAGGAGGACCGGCCGGTGCCCTTTGAGAACATGGTGTACATCGGGGACGGCGAGACCGACGTGCCCTGCTTCCGGCTGGTGAAGGACCTGGGGGGGTTGTCGGTGGCGGTATTTCCGCCGCGAACTCGGAACGCGAGCCAGAATGCCCAGCGGTTTGTGGATGAGGGGCGGGTGCACTGCGTGGCGCCGGCCGACTACACGGAAAACAGCCGGTTGGACGGGCTGGTCAAGGCGAACATTGACCTGCTGGTCAATCGTGAGGCGTTGGGCCTGGCGATGGTCCGGAGCTGAGCCGGCGGATCGCCTTCCCAGGTTGCCGCCAGTGGTCACGACGCCGACGCTGATGAGCCGGGTACAGCAGGAGTGCCGGCCAAGCCCAAGACGCCGCCGCCTGCCGGCGAGGCGGGTGAAAAGCTGCCCGTGCCTTACCGCCCGCGCCGGGTTACTTGATGCTGGTGGAGAATTCGCTCAACAATGCAACCTGATTAGTCAGATCGTGATATTGGGATATTGACATGGATCCTCATCTGTGGTGGCGTAATTACAACGATCAACCAGAGCCGCAGCGTTGCCACCATTGAGGGCCGCCAAACCTGCGCCCAGAGTTGACGGAATTAAACCGGGGGTGAGCCACCTACGGCTACCCCATTGGCTGCGTACGACGCGGCGCCACTTCCCCCACCCTCGCCGGCGCCTTTGGCCGTTTATCTGTTAGCCGACGGCGTTCCCACCGAGATCGTCGGCATCGACGACTTCGATATCACGGTGGAGAATCCCAGCAGCGAGGACGCTGATGCTCCCGAGTTGGACATCACGTTGTCTTACGACCCCTCCGACCCCGAGCACCGCGCGCTGATTGCGGGTGGCGACGGCGGCACGGTCACCGTGCGCGTCGCCACCCGCGACCCCCACGGCGCGGCCATTGCCTGCCGGGAGATGGACTGCACCGTGGTGCGCTATCGCCTGTCCATGGACGAACGCTTCCGCGACGACACCAAGCGGCTGCGGGTCAACTTTGACCTGGAAGCCGTGGGTGAGGCGTGCATCATCGGCTAACCCGATGGTCGGGAGCACGGTTTGCGGGGAGTGCGCAAGTGCGCCCCGTGGCCGGACGGAGCGTCTTCGGCGGTTCGCCCCAGGTGAATTGCAGGCCCTCCGCATACCCCGCTTCCGGTACGGTTCCGCCTGAAACTGCGGACCGGCCGATGACCGCGCTCCCGACCCGTCTCACGGCCGAGGCGGACGCGCTTTCCGGTTGAGCCGCGTCCCCTCGGCGACTGCGAGGAATACCAATGACCACACCAATCAACGCCGACCCCATGACGGTGTACCTGCTGATTGACGGCGAGGAGCCGGCGGCCGTGCCGGGCATCGTCGACTTCAACCTCACGGTGGAGAACCCCGAGGTGAACGAGGACCGGGCGATACCCGACGCGTCAACCCGCGCCGTGCGCAACAACTGCGCCGGAGGCGCCGGGCCAACCCGGGCGATCTCAGCCTGACGCTGGACTACGACCCCTGCGACTGGGTGCACCAGGAGTTGCTGGCGGCCGGAGAGGCCGACGTCATGCTCACGCTGCGCTTTGCCATGAGCGACGGCACGGGGCATACGGTGATCGCCCAGGACGTGGACGTCTCGGTGCTGCGCTACAGCATCTCGCTGCACCGGCGGAACCGCCGACGTCCCAGCGACGACAATCGTCCTCACACCTTCGAGGCGGACCTGCGGTTGCAGCGCCACGGCGACTTCCGCACTGTGGACGTCACGCTCGCCGGTTGACGCTTCACCGCTTTCACCCTGACTCGACCTGTCCCGGTTGACCTTCGGGTCAGCCCCCTATCTCCGCGCTAGTCCGTCCGGAGCCGAGCGTCGGGGCAACATGCCTGCCCAGCGTCAACGCGGCGGTCTGCCAGGCGTCCGGCTCCGATTGCGGGCCTGAGAGCGCACCATCAGGATTTCGAAATGAAGAACAAGCCCACGGTGGCCGTGCTGGCATTCTCGCTGGGCGGGTTCGCTGCCGACCAGTTTACCTGAACGAGCGTCCCAAGCGTCTGTGGTGGCTGCTGCTGCTCCGGTGGCCGGCGTGCTGGCCCTGATCGCGGCGATAAAGTACCTCACCATGTCGGAGGTGGAATTCGACCGTCGCTACAACGGTCCATCGATCGAATGACCGTCGTCCCTCACGACCCGGCCCCGTCCGCCACGGGCGGGGCCTTTGCTGCAGACGGACGTAAAGCAGACCGGTCGGGCGCCGGAGGTGGCGGATATGTCCAGATGAAGGAACCCCCTCGCAAAGAACTGAGCGATGCGGAAGTGGCAGAGAGGATGCTTGCTGCTGCACCGATGCTGGAGGCGCTGGAACAGAGGCTGCTGCGCAACCGCAGGCGGATACACAGATCGTCGAGGCAATTCAATCGGTCTCGGAAATCGCAAAAGGCTGCCGGGAAGCCCACGTCGCAATCTGCATCTGCTCGGCAGTCACCGCCTCAGCGGTGGACCGAATGGCCGCATGGGTTCGGCGCATCCCGCACCCCAGTCAGGACGCATCCAGGACTCATGGTCCCGACTTTCGCCCCATGACGATGGGTGCCAACCGACCACGACCACCATCCGGTTCCCGATCTTCAACCAAAAGAACCTCGAGCTCAAAACCTGCTACCACGTGGCCCGGCTCTACCCCGAGCACCGGAGCATCCACGTCGAGTTCAGCCGAGAGGAAGTCTCACCGGACACACCGGCCGGGAGATGGCTGGTGGTGACGATCTGATCACCGTCAAACCGCTTCCAATTGCCCACCCAACGAGGAGGTCGCAATGCCTGAATACACCGAGTTGCAGATCGCCGTTTTGACCATGCCGAGAGACGATCTCAACGAGGCGGCCAGGATCATCGTCGATTGGACCGGCCGCCTGCTGGACGGACGGCTGGAGGATGCCGAGACCCGGGAGGACCGGCGCTACGATATGCCCGAAGACCTGCGGCCGTACCTGGGAGTGCTGGGCGGGCTGCGGGACCGGGTGTCAAACGTGCTGGACGCCATCGATAACTTCGCGCGCTATTTCCCCACAGAAGGAGAGGTGGAGGATGGCGACTCCCTGGTCGAGTTCTACGAGAGCGAGGCGTTTGAAAACGCTCCGAAAGTGAGACTGAGGGTTGCTGCCGACTCGATGGACGCTGTGGATGCTCTCCGATTCGGTCAATAGTTAACTGGTCAGCGAAAACGTCAGGCCATGAAGGACTTGACATTTAATCAGCAAAAACAAACCCGACCCCAAGTGCTCAACATCGTTTTGGAACACCAGCTCTCGATGGCCCAAGCCGCCGAGTTGCTGGGGGTAAGCGAACGCTATGCCTGGCGGCTTCTGTCGGGCTGCACTGGTCTCGCGCTTTTCAGCCAGCGGGTCGCGGCCTTCCCGAATGATCCTGACGTTGACCAAAGCCGCTTTGTGAGCTTCCGCCAGGGTAACCGTCGGATACCCACCGAGGCCGAGATTCCTTCGTTTCCCATCAATGGTGATCCGTTGGAACCAGTACTTGGTCCCGGAATCTTCCACCCGAAGATTCCGGCCGCCTCCGTCTGCATAGATTCCCTTGTCCTGGACCGATTGAACGAACACCGCGGAAAGGTGCGTTTCGTTTGCGTTTTGAAGGCAGGGCGCCTTGCCCTGCCGATACCAGTTCTATACCTTTTTGACGGATGCAGCAGGTTTTTGCCGGACTTTACTGGACGCAAAAATGGCCGTGCCCTATCTGATGTAAGTAGGGCACGGCCAAAAGTGGCATCTATTCACGATGTAAAATGGCGGAGAGGGCGGGATTCGAACCCGC
This sequence comes from Geodia barretti, assembly GCA_030341885.1. Taxonomy (NCBI): domain Eukaryota; kingdom Metazoa; phylum Porifera; class Demospongiae; order Tetractinellida; family Geodiidae; genus Geodia; species Geodia barretti. Next base: position 34,445 of record CASHTH010004034.1, on the reverse strand, counting down.
GAGAGGTGTTACCCCCTACGCGATTTCCAGTCGCGCCCATTCGTCCACTCTGGCACCTCTCCGCGGCTGTCGGCCCGGTCCAAACGAACCTGAACCATCCAGTGTCTTGACGGACGGGTCAAAATTATAGCATGGCAGGTTCAGCCTTCGCGCCGCTGGCGTTACCGTGCGGCGGGCTGGTAGACCTCAGTGTCAGGGTGGTATTGGAACCATCCGAACCAGAAGGAAGTCAGGCTCGGGATCCGCCGGAAAACCTGCGGCGGATCAGACTGATTGACCAGTCCGGATTCGGTGATTTGCCAACGTACGCCGGTTTTATCTACCAGCACGGACGGCTGCGCATCGGCATCGTCCCGGGACGGCAGCGCGAATTCGGTATTGCCGCGCTCGTAAATGCGGCCGGCCCGTGATGAGGACGAAGCCACGACGACCACGTTCAGACCACCCACGGTGTCGTTGATCAGCCGGACGTCCTGGAGGTCCGCCACCCGGTAGGCTTTGGCGCTATCCCCAATGGACAGCCCGACCACGACTTCCTTCGGTTCAAACGTGATATCGCGATTCCACACGGGGAACATCACCTCATCAGAGGTGAAATAGTCGTAGTAAATGGCGCGGGGATCGTTCTCGGGGACGTAGAAATCGGGCGGGTAGATCCCGGTGTCCCGAGACAACACGGTGGTGTCGGGGTGCTCGTCGAGCCACTCTTCCCAAGTGGTGACCACCGACGGGAAAAATGGTTGCCTGATGCCCGAATCGGCCAGGGGGCCGATGACCGGTTCGCCGATGAACTGGTTCCAGAGCGACCGGGTCGCGCGGTCGTACATCACCTTGTTGCTGCGGTAGAGCAGGCCGGAGGTACCGAAAGTGGTGGCTTCGCCGTTGACGATGCCGGAATACACGATTCCGGTGCCGCAGAGGGTTCAATACACCAGCGAGATCGGCTCGCCGCCCAGCACGTCGTTGGCCAGTTCGTGGGCGTTCAGCACCCGCAGCGGGTAGGCGCGGTGCTCGCCGTTGATGGACACGCCAAACACCCGATCGCCGGGCCACATCCAGGTCGCCTGCTCGGGAAGGATGTGCGGCGGTTGCTCCAGCGGAGGGATGCCATCGAGGCGCACGCCGCCCCAGACCACCTCGGTGAGGTCAACCCGCGAGCGGGTGATGCCGGGCTCCAGGATGGCGCCAATGGCAGGGTCGATCAAGGCCAAGGAGTCCACCTTCCAACGAGGGTACTGGGAAGGCGGAGCGTACTCGTCCATGCGCGGCCCGACCCACTCCCGCCACCGGCGGCGGTCGAGATCGAAGTCCTGGCCGGTGAGGGCAGTCAGCGTCTTGATCGATTGGCTGGCCACGTCCCGGTTCCTGAAGAACTTGATCGCTTCCAGGATGACCACGACCTGGGATTTGTCGAGGTACTCCTCGGTATCCGCCAATGCGTCCAGGGTGGTCTCCGACGGGTGATCCATACCGTGCCAGATGCGGAACATGGTCCGGTTGGAGTCGTAGGTGACCTCGGTGGGCTGGGCAACGGGGACCGGGCTGGAAATAGTCGGCTCGCCCGTGGGAACGGAAGCGCCAGCCGTCGGTTCCGCGGTTGGCGCCGGCGGCATCGTCAACGCGGGGTCATCCGGTTGGGGAGGCGGCTCACCCCTGCAGGCCAGTCCAATCAGGCCAGCCAGGAGCAGGAGGAAGGTGATTGCTAGGCGCAAGGGGATTACCTGGGTCTGATTTGGAGGATACCGGCAAGGGATGACGAGAGGCAGCGTGTCTGGCGAAATGTCATGAAGCTGGCGAACTGTGTTGCTGGACCTCGATCAACGTAACGTGGTCCGGGAGCCGCGAACCGGCCTCCTTGAGGGCCTTTTTCAATTCCCTGACGTCGATTGCATACAGTTCCACACGGTTCCGGGAAACGTTGATGCCGGACTCGACCGGGATACCGGTGGCCCCGATGATGTCGTGCGCTTGGCGCTGAGCCTGTTCCAGGGATCTCAACGACGCCCGGGCTTTGCGCGCCCGCACTATTCCAGCCAGCGGACTGTCCTTCACATACGGTTGCAGGGTCGCTGCCGGGTTTTCGGTGAACAACACAGTGACGCCAAATTCCGGTTCGTGGTAGATCCGCAGGCCACCATAGGTGTCGGGCTCGCGCGAGTTGAGCGTGGCGCCGAGGTATCCGATTTCTTTCTGCATCGCCAAACGGCATATCGCCTCCTCAACGCTCACTCCCAACGCGGCTGCGTAGTATTGGGCATCCATGGCCAACGCGTAATTCTCCGGCAAGGGAGGGCAAGTGAGCGAGTCGGTCGTGCCTGGGGGGAGTGAAGCAGACGGTGACAGCGTGAGTGTCGCAACTACTATTACGACGAGAATCCCGGAGAGGATGTACCAACTGGGCGAAACTGGCACGTGTGGGCCTCGGCGTACGGACGCGCAAAGATGGCTATATCGGGGTTGATCGTTTGCAGCGACGGGTTTCCCCAGAGCCTGACGACACCCACGCGTTGGGGGCAGGTTTCAAGCCTGCCCCCTCCGAATACGGTGATGTATGCGCGACGTCAGTCGGCGGCGGCGGCGGCGTACCACTCCGCGCCTTCCTGGCCCGGTTCGGGCAGAACGAAACCGCCCTCCATGGTCCAGGATGCGGGGTTCTCGGTGATGCGCCCCGGGATGTCACCAGGCGCAACGCTGGCGATGTTGGCGAAGGCCAGGGTGAGGTCGGAGAGGAGTTGCTGCTTGACTTCCTCCGACCGGCCGGCGCGGTTGCCGCCGTCCAGGTAATACCCCTCGCCGTGTTCGTGGGTCTGGCCCACTGGGGTCTCCATGAATGTCACGGACACGAAGCTGCGCGGCGCGCCGGTGGAGCCGCAGTGGATGTCGGTGAAAGACAGGGCGATCTCCTGCCTCTGGTCAAGGGACAGGGCGTCGGTGGGAATGAAACAGCGATAGTGCGGCATTGTCTGCTCCTTGCGCCGGTTTGGCGGACTAGTTGTCGCGTCGGTCGCGGGCGGATACGACCAGTTCGTCGGTGGTGCAGCCGGTGTGGTCCATCCACATGTCCTGGATGGACTTCATCAGCTCGACGCGGGTTTCCTGCTGGAGGCCGGGCGGGATTTCGCCCCGAACCGCAGAGGTCGTGGAGATTCTGCCACCGCGAAAACCGAATCCGTTGGGTATTTCGATCCAGTTCACCGACACGTCATCCGGGCCACCGCCCACGAAGGACGTGCTGATTCGGGCCAGTTCCGACGCCAGTCGGGGCCGCAAATCTTCGGGGATTATCCCCTCCTGGATGGTGCAGTTGAACGTGATCATTTCCCTTTCCGAGCGCGACAGGTTGGTGATGCGGCAGGGTAACATACGCGGCGTTGCGCCATCAATAACAGACCAATCTCACGCATACCAACCTTGTCATCGCGAGGAGCGCAGCGACGTGGCGATCTCGTTGAATTGAGCGGGGATCCTTCCAGCGACGAGATTGCCACGCTGCGCTTGCAATGACAGGAGGTCGCTCGCAATGACCGATTGTGCAAAGCGGGTACGCGTGAACGGACCACTCCACCGGAGGAACCTCCCATGTGCCGAAGCATCAAGACGCTGCGCCGGGCCGACGCCCCCGCCACCGACGATGAAGTTCAGGCCGCCGCGCTGCAGTTCGTTCGCAAGATCAGCGGATACCGCCAACCGTCCCGCGCCAACGCGCCAGCGTTTGACCGCGCCGTGGACGATGTGGCTCTCGCCGCACGAACGTTGCTGGATGCCCTGGCCTCGCCGGCGGGACACACTTCCCAACTCAAATGACCGGGCAAAATGACAGGCCCAAAAGGCTGTGCTATCGTAGGCCGGCCCGTTTGCGCGGGCCTAATCATCGCTATAGGAAGGTTTCACCATGCCCACCATGACCGGCGGCCAGGCTCTCATGCGCTCGTTGTACCTGGAGGGGGTGCGCGTCATCTTCGGGTTGCCCGGGGTGCAGCTCTACCACGCGCTGGACGCTCTGAACGACGTGCCGGGCATCCGCCTGATCACCACGCGGCACGAGCAGGCCACGGCGTACATGGCCGATGGATACGCGCGGGCCAGTGGCGGCGTGGGCACGGCATTGATGGTGCCGGGGCCGGGTCTGCTGAATGCGTCGGCGGCCATCAGCACGGCGTACTCGGCGTCATCGCCGGTGCTGGTGGTATCGGGCCAAATCGAACGCGACCTGATCGGCGCCGACCGGGGCATCCTGCACGAGGTGAACGACCAGCAGGACTGCATCCGGCCCATCACCAAGTACGTGCGGCGGATGATGACCGCAGAGGAAGCGCCCGAGGCGGTGCACGAGGCGTTCCGGCAGCTGACCACGGGAAGGCCCGCGTCCGGTGGAGATCGAGATGCCGCCGGAAACCATGGCCGAGCAGGGCACGGTCAACCTGATCGAGGCCGAGGGCTACCCTCGCCCGGCCGCATCCGACGAGCAGGTGGCGGAGGCGGCGCGCATCCTGGCCGGAGCGCGGCGTCCGCTGATCTGGGCCGGCGGCGGCGTCATATCGTCCGAGGGTTCGGAGGCGTTGGTACGGCTGGCCGAGCGACTGCAGGCGCCGGTGATCACCACGGCGGAGGGCAAGGGGGCCATCGACGACCGGCACCCGCTGGCGTTGGGCGCCCTCCGGCTGCGCAACGACCCCGTGGCCAAGGAGGAGCCGAACTTCGACGTCATCCTGGGCGTGGGCAGCAGGATGGCCTTCCCCATGTGGCTGGACGGCCAGCGGGTGGTACAGATCGACGTCGACCCGGACGAACTGGGTCGCAACTGGGACAACACCTACGGCATCGCCGGCGACGCGCGCACGGTCATGGAGCAGGTGGACGCCAGGTTGGCAGACACCATCGCAATGGGAGATCGCCCGTCGTTTGCGGCGGAAACGGCAGCCCTGCGTCAACAGCGGCAGGAAAGCGCGATACGTCCCGAACCGCAGGAGTCGTACCTGCAAGCGGTGCGTGCCGCAGTTCCCGAGGACGGCATCCTGGTGTCGGGCATGACGCAGCTGGGCTACTACGCTCGCGCCTTCTGGCCCACCTACGAGCCGCGCACCTTCATCACGTCCAGCTACTCGGGCAACCTGGGGTACGCGTATCCCACGGCGCTGGGAGCCAAGGTGGCGCAGCCGGACCGGCCGGTGGTCGCGCTGTGCGGCGACGGCGGGTTCCTGTTCAACTCGCAGGAGTTGGCCACGGCGGTGCAGCATGGCATCAACGTGGTGGCGGTGGTGTTCAACGACAACGCCTACGGCAACGTGCTGCGCGACCAGGTGAACCAGTTCAGCGGCCGCGCGGTGGGCGCGGAGCTGCACAACCCCGACTTCGTCAAGCTGGCCGAGGCCTACGGCGTTCGCGGCGTCCGCGCCGAGGGACCGGAAGCGCTGGAGTCGGCGGTGCGCGAGGCGATCAACGCGGATGGGCCGAGCCTGATCGAGGTGCCGGTAGGCATGATGCCGACGCCGTTTACGTAGGGTGCTCTGGCTATTTGCCGTTTGCCGACTTGAAAGTGCCCGATGTTTAATCAAACTGGACACATTGCGGCTCGGTGGTTGAGTGACCGGAGCAACGCCGGCTCAAGGCAATCTCATCTACAAAGTGGGCATATTTCGTAAAAGGTTGTAACGCGATCTCCACTGATACTTTGGCTTAGATTGGACGGCGTCGAGATACTCATTGAGTTTGCTCATGCCCTTGCCGGTGCGGGGCACGATGGTCCGCCATGCCACTTGGCCATCGATTTTCGCATAACACTGGGCGTAAAACTCCTTAGCATCGCTCGACCAATTGTCCCGGTAACCATTCTCGATTTCCAGAAACCGCTTCACACAATAAATGACTAGGTCACTCATTTGGATCATTGGATTATTCTTGGAGTCCACAGGGTAGCTGAATTCCGTGATGCGCTTCACTCTATTGGCTTGTGGACCGGCGTAACGACGTTCCCGCAAGATACCCTCGACTTGATCTCGAAATTGGTCCTTCTCATCAAGGATAATCATTCCACGTGCACTCGTGCCTAGTTTCTTTTGTACGTGTGAGTTGACGTACGTGATCAAGTAGTCGAAAGCGAGCAGGTACGGTACTTTCGTGTCAAACCCCAGCGTATTGTCCAAGTCCGTGTGTGTGACTTTCCCTTGTCGATAGCGTAGAAATGGATACTGTGCTTGCGTCGATCAGCATGTCTATGATCGAAGAGCAAAAGGCATATCGCCGCTCCGGGTCGTGCCCCGCGAAGCGTCAGTTCCGTAACCCCGAGCAAGCGTGGCATGCAGTTCAACTTCGAAGGAACGCTACCGTCAAAATAGTCAGAGATGGCCTTGTCAAACCGCTCGTGGGTTTTGTTCCAACCCTCATCTCGGATGCTGAGACCACCATAACGAATACAGGCTGCTGCGTGTCTTGCAATTCATGCGCTGCATCCGGACTCATCCAAGTAAAGAAATGCATTGTGGTTACCTCTCAATTGTCATCGCTATTTTTATGAACCGCCGCACCCCAGAATATTCGAAAACAGTATAACATGTAGCTCTGATCATGAAACGTTAATGATAGTCGGTATGCAACTAACGGCAATCACCCAACGCGAAGCGTAGATACGTTGCCCCGCATTCCGCCGTCGCAGAGAAGGAGGGGCATTGAATGACCCGAACTCGTACCCGGAAGGGTTGGATGCAAACAGGTTCGGGAGGAAATCGCCGAATATTACGACTCGCTTAGGAGACGAGTGGATGCTGAACTCGAAACGCCTGATAAAGATCCCGGCAACACTGTAATGGTCGTCCCGACCGAGTTGGTGCCGCCATCCGGGACATGATCTTCGCCATGAAGGGGCGAACCCACACAAACGGCCGAAACACTGACCTGCGAACTGCACGATGCGTCCCATGCGCACCACCACAACCCCCATCTCATCACGATTCTCTGGCCCTCACCGCGCCGGAGCGGGCCGCGAACGGGGCCTCGTCATCGGCTGGTACGCCGCGGATGTGACTACACGTGACGGGTCTCGGAGATTCAGATTGCCATGCACACTGACAGCAATATCGAACGCGAGGCGATGGATACGTCGCCCTATGCCTGAGGGGACATCGCTAGCCAAGGCGATACCGTCTCCGAGGCGCGACAATTTGATTGAAGCGTTGGAGCTGTTTTTCGAAGTGGCTAGATGCCGAGATCGGCACCGAATGCTGTAGGGAAAGGATGTGACAACGATGCGTCAGGTGGTCTCTATCCGGGCGAAGACGGGTATTGGGTGGTGGAATGTCCCAGCCTCCCCGGCTGCGTCAGCCAGGGCGAAACGAGGCAGGAAGCTGTCGCCAACATCAAGGAGGCGATTGAGGCATACATCGCCGTCATCGAAGAAGACGGTTTGCCTGTCCCCGAGGAACGGTTTGAAACGCTGGTCGTCGCCGTATGAGCGGGTTGCCATGCGTCTACGGCCCTGTTGGCCACGCTATAATTGCTCGCCCACCACCTACAGCCGCGTAAGCAGCACCGTGACCATCTCCATGCCCACCCGCATCCTCATCACCGATTTCGTCTGGCCCTCCACGGGGCCGGAGCGGGAGGTGCTGGCTGCCGGCTTCGGCGACGGGGTTGAGGTGGTTGAGGCGCCGGACGGGTTGGAGGCGACGCTGGCGGGCAAAAGAGGAGAAGACGAGCTGGACACTAGAAAAGCTCGTGAAGGGAGGCAGCACAACAATGCGAGGTAGTAGAAACCCTAGACTTATACGGCGCAGGATTTGGAACCGAAACTGCTCTGGTGAAAGCAGGCAAAGGCATGTGGGGGTGGTGGGGCCTAAGAGGGATAGAGGCGAGACAGGCTCTAAGTAGCGGCAGAACTGTGGTTTAAGGGTAGCCAGGCTGAGCCGGGTTAAGCCCCGTCTGGGGGAAGACAAGAAACAAGCAGGCGGACACTTACGAGAGACAAATGTAGGGGGGGGTTGTGATTATAGTGCGATTGTAAAGACGCCACGCTTTAGGTAACAACCAGCTATGGCAGCAATGTGGAAGAGACAAAGAAGTCAAGCAGCATGTATGGATGGTAAGGACAAAGTCTGCCTTCAGAGCAAAAGGTGCTGTGGGGGAAGCGAGAAAATACGCGCCACATGGAACCAAGGCCGCATAATATCCCGTGTGAGGATCCAGAGTGTGAAGGTCTCAAAGGCATGATCAAAAGAAGGGGAAAATCCCAGACCACCGGATGCGAGCAGCCAACGCTAAAAATCAGCAAAAAAAGAATGAGCAGCAGACTGACATCCGGACAACGGAACAAGTGACAAGCAAGAGGAAACATCGTCTTACGCCTAAATACACTGGATGAGGAAAGTAGGACCAGACCGGTGAGAAGGAACGACTCATGGCAAAATACGGTCCGCACCACGCGGAAGAAGTAGAACCCAAACCCCGGAAGTAGAGGCAGTTCAACACATATCATTAAGTGGGTGACAAATTAGAAAGGGTCAAGGGATGACCGTGCGAGCGCTAAAGGCGTGAGGCGGGGCGAGCGGCAGGGAAACAAACCTAAAGGGAAAGTGAAACCAGAGCGGAAGTAAAAAGATCTTTACCATTACGAGGAGGATCGAATGGAGGAGCGAGGGATTTGAGCAGGACATGAAAAGAAGAGAACGAGTAAACATGAGCAGAAGACGCGAAGGAAAAAAGGAGGGGAGAGGAACACAATAACAGGGGACGGGAGAGGAGCGTATGGGGCGACGGGAGAGCCGAGAAAGTTCGAGGAAGGGAAGGGGGAGGGACAGGCGCGATAGGAACGAGCTGGGCAAAGTAGATAGAACACGCGGGGGTTGCGTCATCAGCCCTTAGGTTCGGGCGTAGACAACATAGTCCGTGGGCGTGCGTCGGAAGATGTGGTCCTAGTACTACAGTCGCGCTTGACTTTGTAGGATAGGCCCTGATTACTGTCGTGAGTCGAGGGTTGGAAATGGTCGACATTACTGAGCGAGAGGATGTGCTGACTGGAGGTGGCTCGAGGCGCTGCACGGGCGTATCGCGTCGCAGTTTCAGCCGCAGTGAGTCGCGCCAGCGGGTTCTGGCGTACCTGAAGGATGCTGGGGTCGGTGGAGCGCAAGAATGGGTGGAGTTGGCCGATATGCTGGCGACGCCACCCCCGACGGGTGCAGCGGTTGCTGGCGGTGTACCACTGGGACGCGGACCAAGTACGGGACGACCTGCAAGGTATGTGGTGGAGCATCTGGGCGACCCCGGCGGGGTGCTGGTGGTGGATGAGACGGGGTTTCTGAAGCAAGGCCGGAATCGGTGGGGGTAAAGCGGCAGTACAGCGGCACGGCGGGAGGTGAGAACTGCAGATCGAGTGTTCCTGGCCTATGGCATCCGAAGGGGCGCGGCCTTTCTTGGATCGTGAGCTGTATCTGCCCATGAATGGCCCAGTATTTTTAGCGGCGGCGGGAAGCCGGTGCCCCGGAAGGGTCGGTCTTCGCACCAAGGCACAACTGCTCAGGAGATGATCAGCCGCGCGGTGGCGGTTGGGGCGCCCTTTGCCGAACTGGGCTACGAGTGTACGGTATGACCGCCGGTTGCGGCGGTGGCTGGAGGAGCGAGGCCTGGTTATGTGCTGGGTCAGTGCAGACAATGAGCCGCTAGTGGGTCGACACGAGCGTGGCTCGGGCCGCGTGGCGGCCGTGAACTGGCCCAGCAGATACCCGATGACCAGTGGCGAACGTCTGAGCGGTGGGGAGGGCAGCAAAGGCCACTCCGCTACGATTGGGGTTGGTTTGCCGAATACGACCCTGTCGGATCCGGACCAAAGGCATTGGCCTGCTGGTGCGCCAGCATTGCCGAAGCCTGAGATGCACCTTAGCCGACTACGCGACTGCGTTAACTTGTGCGTACGGGAGAGGTATCTCGGGCGGAACTGGTGCGCCATGGCTTGCACCCGGTTGGATCATCGAAGATGTCTTCCAAGGAGGCCAAACAGGAGTGGGTCTGTATGAGTATCAGGTGGCGCCTGTGGGTCGGCTGGCGCCGGCACATCACCCTGGCGCATGCTGGCCCAGCCCTTTCTGGCGGTACAATTGCCGGTCGATCCGCCGGTGGCGACGGTAGAAGGGACATAGGTGCGTGGGGAGACTCCTCCCACTGACCTTGTCCCGATGTTCAGACGGTTTCTGTGCCGGCTGCTGTGGCTGCCCCGTGGCAGTCCCCTGCCTGACCTCCCTGGTCCGGGTGGAAGACGCGGCACCAGGCCCGGGCTGCATGTTCATCTACCGGGAGACGCCTTTCAGCACCTTCACACAGCTCACTGTGTACTAGGAGGTATGATGACCAACAACTACCGCTATCTCGAACGCGAAGTCTTACGGCCACATTGCCTTGCCCCGAATGGACATCGCCAGCCATGGCTATACAATGCGGAACCCGCAGAATCTGATTGAGGGCCTTGACTGTTTTTTCGATGTGGTTTCGGATGCTGAGAGTCAACATCGATGCGTTAGGCAAAGGACGGACAACGATGCGTCAGGTGGTCTCTATCCGGGAAGACGGCTATTGGGTGGTGGAATGCACCTCCCGGCTGCGTCAGCCAGGGCGAAACGAGGCAGGAAGCGGTCGCCAACATCAAGGAGGCGACGTGAGGCATACATCGCCGTGCTCGAAGAAGAGCGGGTTACCGGTCCAGAGGAACGGTTTGAAAACGCTGTGTCCGCCGTGTGAGCGGGTTGCCATGCGTCTCCGGCCGTGTTGCACCGTATAATAACCTCCCTGCAACCCTAACCATAGCCGGCCAAATGCACACCCATGCCACCCGCATCCTCATCACCGACTTCGTCTGGCCCTCCACTGGGCCGGAGCGGGAGGTGCTGGCTGCCGGCTTCGGCGACGGCGTTGAGGTGGTGGAGGCGCCGGACGGGTCGGAGGAGACGCTGGCGGCGCTCGCGGCGGACTGCGACGGCATCATGACGTGCTTCGCGCAGGTCACGCCGGCGGTGGTGCGGGCGGCGCAGCGGTGTCGCGTCATCAGCCGGTACGGAGTGGGCGTGGACAACATCGCCGTGGACGTGGCGACGGAACTGGGCATCCCGGTGACCTACGTGCCCGACTACTGCGTGGATGAGGTCAGCGACCACGTGATGGCGCTGCTGCTGACCTGGAACCGGCAGGTCGGGTTCTATGACGGCGTGGCCAAGGCGGGACGCTGGGAGGGCACGCCGTCGCCGCACCCGCTGACCCGCCTGCGTGGGCAGACCATCGGCATCCTCGGGTTCGGCCGCATCGGTCGCGCGGTGGCGGACAAGGCCAGAGCCTTCGGGCTGGATGTGGTAGTCTTCGATCCCTACCGGCCGGCCGACGCGACGCTGCCCGACGGCGTGTCGGCCGCGTCGCTGGACGACCTATTGGCCGCATCCGACTACGTCACGGTGCATACGCCGTTGAACGATGAGACGCGGGGGTCGATTGGCCGTGCGGCGTTTGAGCGCATGAAAACCTCCGCGTACATCATCAACTGCGCGCGGGGACCCATCATCGACGAGCCGGCGTTGATCGAGGCGTTGCGCGGCGGGCAGATCGCCGGCGCTGGCCTCGACGTGATGGAGTCGTCTGCGCCGCCGGTGGACCACCCGCTATTCGGGATGGACAACGTGATCGCGACGCCCCACGTCGCCTTCCTTTCGCAGCAGTCGGTGCTGGAACTCGAGGTGCGCACGGCGCGGGCCACGGTGGACGTGTTGCAGGGGCGCATGCCCGAGTTCCTGGTGAATCCGGCGGTGCTGCCTCACTCGCGGGTGGCATTACAATAGCGATATGCCGGTCATTCGAGCCGCAACGAGATTGCCACGCTGCGTTCGCAATGGCATTCGAGATTGACGCGCTACGCTCGCGATAGTATTCGAGATTGCCACGCTGCGCTCGCAATGATATTTGAGATTGACGCCCGGTACTGGCACTGACAATGGGGAACATGGAGGACAATTTGGCGACGACAGGATTTACCATCAGCTACCTGGGCACCGGTTCGGGCGGCTGCATCATGCGCAACCACACGGCCATCGTAGTCGAATGTCCCACCGGGGAGCGCATCCTGCTGGACGCGGCGTCGGGCAACACGGTGCTGCGTCACGGGCAGGCGTTGGGCATGTCGCCCACTGATTTCGACCACTGCCTGCTGAGCCACAGCCATGCCGACCACTGCGAAGGGCTGCCACACATTGAGATGCAGCGCAGCCGCCGCAATCCCGCCGAGCAGCCGATGCAACTCTATGGCTCGGAGCGGGCGTTGGCAGACATCGGAACGCTGCTGGCCTTGCCCACGCGGGGCCTCAACGTGGACGCCGACGGTGCCCTGCGGACGGACGGGCGGCGGTCGATTACCTTCCGCCCCACCGAACCGGGAGAATGGGTCCAGCTGACGCCGGGCGTGCGGGCCAGGTGCGCGCCAGTAAACCACATTGGCGGGGCCATCGCCTGGCGAGTTGAATCGGGCGGGCACGCGGTGGTGTTTTCGGGCGACACCCGCTGGTGTCCGGAACTGGCCGATCTGGCGCATGGCGCGACGCTGCTGATCCACGAGGCCTTCTGCACCGAGGACGACCGCAGCCAGGCGGACAATGTGGCGCACGCCACTGCGGCGGAGGCGGGACGGATCGCCCAGATGGCCGGCGTCGGATCGCTGACGCTCACGCACATCGACAACGCTTTCCACGCCGACACCGAGCCACTGGCGGCGGAGGCGCGGTCCGTGTACGACGGGCCGGTGGCGGTGGCGGAGGACTGCTGGCAACAGCGGGTGTAGGCTGACCATCCACGCGTACCCGTTTTGTGTCTGCGAGCACCGACGCGGCAATCCCGCTGCCGGCACGCTGACCGATCCGCTTCATGGATTGCCCGGCTTCACTCACAAGGACAGTCTGAACGCAGGTCCCTACGCGTCCGGGGCGCCCATGCTTGCAACATATCAGAGTTCATAATATATTATATCTATGTACGCGATAATCTTGCCGGGCAAATGCCGGTTAGAACGACAGCCGGAGTGCCTGCCAGCGGCTGCGCCCACCGGTCACGCGGTGTGTCTGCGGTTTTATGGCATGGGAAATGTGCCGTTGTATAATCGAGTATGAACATTCACCTTCAGGAGGTTTTAGATGAACCGCACTCAACGTGATTTGATACTGCTGGCCGCAGGCATCGGCGTCGGGGTTGGCCTCGGCATGCTGCTGGCGCCCCGCAGCGGACAGGAGACCCGACTGGCCTTGACTCGCAGCGCCAATGAGGCCGTCGGTCGCGGCCGCGGTTATTGGGAGCGCATTCGCAGCCGGATCGCCGCCGGCGAAAGCGACGAACAGTTGGACACCGAAGAGTAGTGTCAACCGACTGCCGGGGCGACGGCCCGTTTCGCCGTCGCCCCGGCAATTTTTGTGCCCTCTCGGGTTTGCGCCCTCTTGGGAAGGACAGCTGGATATGTCACCTGACGTCGTGTCGATTATCCGGGATATTGCAATTATCGTGATGGCAATCATGGTTGCCGTGGCGGCGGTGGCGCTCACCGTCGTGACGCTGAAAATATACCCGAAGGTGAAGCGGGCAGCGACCAATTTCGAAGCTTCTTCGTGCCTGATGCTGGATACCGCTGCACGGATCTCCAGCCTGGTGGCCGCGGGCAGCGAAGTGGGCGCGTTCGTTTGGGACTTGGTCACCAGGCTGCGCGGTCGCGGTGATGACAAGTCGGATGATGCCGGCAACTCGCCTAGCTGAAGCGCCGTCGGTTCAGTCCGATGTTGGCGCGGTTTTACCCTTTGGACCGTCCACACCTGCGGCGGGCCGGTTTTGCTTTTTGAGCATGTTCTCCTTGTAGACGTTCGGGAGGCTAAGTTATAATCAGAAGGTAGTTTCCTTTTTAGCGCGGTGCATGATGGCAGATATATTCGACAAGCTGCAGCCTATAGTTGATCGTTACCGGTCCATTGAAGATGAGATGGGACAACCCGACGTGGCCGCCGACTATGCCAGGCTGCGCGAGCTGAACCGCGAACGATCGGGCCTGGAAGAGTTGGCTGGCATCGACAGCCAGCACCGCAAGTTTTTTGAAGAACGAGCCGACCTGAGGGCCCTGGTTGGCGAGGGCGGCGACCCGGAACTGGTGGAGATGGCCCAGTTGGAGCTCGAAGAGGTCGACCGGCGCATCTCCGAGCTGGCCCAACGGTTGAAGATCGCCCTGCTTCCGAAAGACCCGAACGACGAGCGGGACGTCATAGTGGAGATCCACGCCGCGGCGGGAGGCGAAGAAGCCTCGCTGTTCGCCGGCGACCTCTACCGGATGTACCAGCGCTTCTCCCTGGAGCAGGGCTGGGCGGTGGAGATAATGGCCTCCAACCCGTCGGACCGGGGCGGATTCAGCCGCATCGCTTTCTCCGTCGATGGGAAAAACGCCTTCAGCCGACTGAAGTTTGAAGCCGGTGTGCACCGGGTACAGCGGGTTCCCGAAACCGAAACCCAGGGCCGCATCCACACTTCCACGGTGACGGTGGCGGTATTGCCCCAAGTCGACGAGGTCGAGGTGGACATCAAGGAAGACGAACTGCGCATCGACATCTTCCATGCCGGAGGACACGGCGGGCAGAACGTCAACAAGGTCGCCACTGCCGTCCGCATCGTGCACGAGCCCTCCGGCGTGGTGGTGGTCTGCCAGGACGAACGGTCTCAGTACAAGAACAAGTCCAAGGCCATGACCATACTGCGCAGCCGGTTGTACGCGGCGGAGCAGGAGCGCTACCAGGCCGCCATTTCCACCAGCCGCAAGGCGCAGATTGGCAGCGGTGACCGCAGCGAAAAAATCCGCACCTACAACTACCCGCAGGACCGTATCACGGACCACCGGGTCGGGCTGTCGGTCCACGGCGTTCAGCGTCTGATGGACGGAGGCCTTGGCGACATCATTGATCGCCTGATTGTCGCCGACCAGGAGCGGGCCCTGGCCAGCGTGTCCGCCTGATCTCACAGTTTACTACCAACATGTCCCGGGGCGGCCGCAGGGTCGCCCTCGCCGATTGGCCGCTATGCCCAACCTCCGCACCGTAATCCAGGAAACCCACCGCACCCTGGAATCCGCCAGCATACCGGACGCCCGCCTTGAGGCCGAGGTGATGGTGATGGACGTCATGCGGATGCCACGCCACGCCATCTTTGCGGAACAGGAATCCCAGGTCTCTCCCCAACAACAGGAGCAACTGGCCGCCATCGTTACCCGGCGCCTCACCCGAGAACCGTTGGCTTACATCCTGAACTACCGCGAGTTCTACGGCGTCAACCTGCTGGTGAACCCGGCCGTGCTGATACCCCGTCCCGAGACCGAGACCATGGTGGAGCACGCGCTGTTCATGGCGTTGATGGGCATGGAGAGCCGCGAACTGGTGATTGCCGACGTGGGAACCGGGACCGGCGCCATCGCCGTCAACCTGGCCATCCACCTGCCGGCGGCGCGGATCTACGCCAGCGACGCCTACGACGCTACCCTGGACGTCGCCGCGTACAACGTTCGCATGCACAATGTCGCCGATCGTGTCACCCTGCTGAAGGGCGACCTTCTAGAGCCGCTGCCCGAGCCGGTGGACGTCATCGTCGCCAACCTGCCCTACCTGCCCACCGAGCGCATTCCCACCCTGCAACCGGAAGTCCAATGGGAGCCGGTCGCCGCGTTGGACGGCGGAGCAGACGGCCTGGACCACGTCCGGCGTCTGCTGTCCCAGGCCGCGGAATCGCAAGAGGATGGGGACAACCGACTAAAACCCCATGGAGTAATCCTATTGGAGATGGACCCGGAGCAGATGACCGAGGCCCAATCGTTAGCGTCCGAAGCATTCCCTGAAGCAGAAATCACCGTTGAGCCAGACCTTGCGGGTTTGGACCGAGTATTGTCGGTCAGCCTGGCCGGCAATCTTTAGGGTCCGAGAGGTCCGCTATCGTTGCTATCGTTGCCATCAGCCGGTCCGCCAACATCGCCGTGCCAGTGTGAGCGCACCATGCGTGCCCTGATCGTCTCGGATATCCACGCCAACCTGCAGGCATTCGACGCGGTGCTGGCCGATGCGGAATATGCCGGCGGATACGACGTGGTGTGGTTCCTGGGTGACCTGGTGGGCTACGGATCAGAGCCTGGCGCATGCATTGATCGCCTGCGGAGACTGCCCCATATCGCCGTGGCCGGCAACCATGACCACGCCGTAACGGGCAAACTGAACCCCGACCGGTTCAACGGCGCGGCTCGCGCCGCGGCGCTGTGGACGGCCCAACAACTTGCCGACGACGAAATGGAGTACCTGACCGCGCTGCCCGAGGTGCGGCCGGAGGGAGAGTTCACCCACGTCCACGGCAGTTTGCGTGACCCCGTCATGGAATATCTCATCAGCGAGCCGGCGGCCCTGGCCACTTTTGCCCTGATGGAAACGCCCTTTTGCCTGGTTGGACACTCCCACTACCCGTTGGTCTGGACGGAAGACACCGGCCAAGCCAACGTCGAACTGCTGGACCCGTCCGCCCCGCTGTGCCTGCGAACCGAGCAGCGGATGATCATCAACCCGGGAAGCGTGGGCCAACCCCGGGACGGAGACTGGCGAGCGTCCTACCTGGTCTACGACAGTGACTTGGGAGGCGCCGCCGGCGTTTTGCATCACCGCCGCGTCGAATACGACCTGGCCGGAGCGCAGAACGGGATACTGACCGCGGGTCTTCCGGAGTCGCTGGCGATCCGCCTGGCAAGCGGACACTAGCAAACTTGACGGTTTTCGCTTCCCGCCATTAAACTTTTTACGACACCCGCTCGCCTTAGAGCAAGTCGAGGTACCATCATCGCTATTCAACATGTCAATGGCAACGCCGCATTCAGTGAAGACGTAGCACTATTCATCGACTGGGAGAACTTCAAAATCAGCCTGGCGGTACGGGGCAGGACGCCCAACGTGTCCGCGCTGAAAGAGGAAGTCTCCAACCACGGACGCGTTGTCGTCGGCAAGGCATATGCCGACTGGGTTTCCCGCGCACCCGAACTCAAGGGAGCCAGTCAGTTCATCCTTGACCCGCCGTCATTGTACGCAGCAGGCATCGAGCCGGTATACGTGCCCACGCGTTTGCCCCTGCGCGGATCCTACCAGTCCGGTCGCACCGTCAGCGTCAAAAACAGCGTCGACGTGAAAATGACCGCGGACTGCATCGACACTGCGCACAACTTTCCCAACATAAACACGTTCGTCCTCGTGTCCGGGGACTCCGACTTCATCCACGTCATCAACTCCCTGCGCGCGGTCGGCAAACGCGTTCTCGTGGTTGGCGTGTCCTGGGCCACCTCCCGGCGCATGGCCGACCATGTCGACGGGCTGATTTTTTACGACGCTGACGTCGACCCGATTGACGCTGAGGAACCCGAATCGGCTTTCCAGCGCGCTCCGGCGCAACGCGGCCGCCCACAGCCGGCCGCCACCCTGACCAACCCGGGCCGCCACCAATTGCCCGAGGTAATCCGCGCGATTGAAGACGTGATCCGAACGGAGCGGGCCGCCGGCCATACGCTGCTCCTCACGTCCCTCAAGCAGCGTTTGGTGCGCCGCATCGCCGGTTTCGACGAGCGCAAGCTCGGCTTCTCGGGTTTCAAGAAGCTCATGCTGCGCGTGGCCGAAGAGGGCAAAATCAAGATACGCAGCGTGGATCTCGTGGACTGGATCCTGATGGCCGACGAGCCCGATCCCGAACCGGTGGCCAGGGACGATGACGACGTTGATCTGGATGCTGACGAGACCTACCGGGACGAAGACGCCGCGGAAGATGTGACCCGTGACGAAGTCGGTGAGATGCGTTACCGATCGTACGAAACTGCGGACGATAATTTCGATGACGAGGCTGAGACCGACCGGTCAGACGCCCGGATGACTGCGCCGGCACAGACCGACGTGCCAACCCAGGTTGCCCCGGCCGCCGCCGTTCCCGACGAGTCCGAGCTGGAACAATCCCGACTGGACCAATCCCTCGTCGATGCCATCGCCGCCATGGACCTTCCCGACTCCGGCGACCCCGAGGGCGACGCTTCCCGCATCGCGGACCTGGTGGCAATGAGCCACTTCCTCCAGGATCGCGACGGCGCCGACGCCGTCATGTTCCAGGCATTGTGCAACGAGATCAGCGAAGCGCTAACCGCCGGCATCAGCGCCGGTGACGTTACCATCTGCAAGCACTGGGGTGACTCGCCCGACCTGGTGGCGCGCAACCTGATCACCCGCTACGTGCGAACCCTGATGTCCAACGGCCTGTTCCAGTATCGCAACATCAACTTCAGGGATCCGGAGACGAACCGCGCACGGCGACGGCGGGTCTTCGGCCTGAACCGGGAACATCCGGTGGTGAGCGCCGCGCTGGCAGCGCGGCTCGGGCCATCCTATGAGCCGCCGGCCGACGAAATGACCGCCACCAACGACGCCATCGCCGCGCCGCCGGTGGACGATCACGGCTCCGCGGAGGCGGACCGCGCGGAAACGGCTGAAGAGGCGGAAGTAATCGCCTTCAGCTGACGACACTGACGAACCGGTGCGAGGCGGGTCCCCCGGCAGGGTGCGGCCCGCCTAACTTTTTCAGGACTCGCCAAGTTCGTCCCGTGCCCAGAGGGCGAGCGCCTTGCCCGGCGCCGTGATCTCCGCAACGGCCATGTAGTAGTGGTCCCGCCACCCGTGTTCCGGCAGGCCGGCGAACAGCATCAGGTTCAGCGGGTACTCCTCGCTGTCCGTGACGCGCCGGAAATCGTCGCGGAACAGGAACGTGGGCTTGCCCAACGCGATCGCGATGCCGAGCTCGACCATCACTCCCTCGTCAGGCGGCGTTCCGTTCACGACGGCAAAGATCGCGTCGGCGTCGCGCACGTCCTGGCAATCGGCCAGGGCGATCCGGTGCGCCCAGCCCGGCTTCGAGAGGTCAACCTGGTTATTGCGCTGGAAGGGCTCCCATACCTCCAGGTCCAGGCTCTCCAGCGCCGCGATGAGTTCGGGGAGCAGCCGCGTTTTCTGCTGCTCCGAAAAACCGTACGGGTTGGCCAGGTAGACCGTTTTTTGTTTCGAGGACGTCACAACCGTCGGACCCCCATCTCAAGTTATGCGCGGGCGGCTTCCCGCCAGAGGCGGCAACCGGTGACGCCCAACACGATGGGCAGGACAGTGTCCACCACGGCCCAGATCACCCACGGGGTGTGGTTGTCACCTTGGCTCACGTCGCCGGTCGCCAGGAAAGCGAACCAGTTGTGCAGAAACAAAATCGTGATCACTGTGGTGGCATAGAAGGTGACGTTGGCCTCGAGATACCCGCGAGACACGGAGTCGCCGGCCTCGCGGTCGCTGGCTCGCTTCTTATGGATGTAGTTGAAACCCATCCCCAGTGCCAGGCCAATCAGCATCAACACGTCCAGCACGTGCCAGACCGCGAGCACATTGATTGCACCCACCAGGAATAGGTTGATGATGAAGAAAACCGCGACCACTACTGAGATGCCGACCAGATATGCGCCGGCAAGTTTCTTTATTGCTTCCATGCCATGACTCCTTCGCGCTTATTGCAAGGCGGTGTTCAATCCTCCATGCCACGCGCCAGCCAACTTGTCCACGGGCAGATCCATCGGGCTCCCCAGGGTCAGCCGGCTCCCGCCGGTCGTACCCATCGTCAATGCCGGCACTCCGGCTGCTTCGGCCGACTGCAAAACGCTCGGCACATATTCCGGTTCCAGCGTGACCACGATGCGGGATGGCGCCTCGCCGAACAGCGCGGCGTCCCATCGGGACGGAACTCCGTTCGCGAATTCGTCTGACGCGCGAAACCCCACCGGTCCCGTTCCCCCAATACGATTGTCACCAATGATACAGCACTCCGCCAGCGCGACCGCCAATCCGCCATCCGAGCAGTCGTGGGCGGACTTGGCCAGCGCGCCCGCGATAAGGCTGCGGCAGAAGCCCTGCACCCGTCGCTCCAGATCCAAATCGATCCGGGGACGGCCCTTCACGAGGCCGTGTACCGCGCTGAGATATTCGCTGCCGGCCAGGTCGGACGCGCGGGCGGTTAGCTGGTCCGCACCGAGCAGCACGACCGCCAGCCCGGCGCCAGGGAACCCCGCGCCGCAGTGTTGCTTGACGTCGGTCAACAGGCCCAGGCCGCCCACGATCGGCGTGGGGAATATGGCCGTGCCCTGGCTTTCGTTGTACAGGCTCACGTTGCCGCTGACCACTGGCACTCCCAACGCCCGGCACGCCCGGGCCATGCCGCGGATGGACTGTTCCAGTTGGTAGTAGACTTCGGGCCGCTCCGGGTTGCCGAAGTTCAGGCAGTCGGTGAGCGCGAGGGGTTCCGCGCCGACGCAGGACAGGTTGCGCGTTACCTCCGCCACGACCATCTGGCCGCCGCGGTAGGGGTCGAGGAAGCAGTGGCGTCCGTTGCCGTCGATGGCCACCGCGATGGCCTGGCCCGTGTCCTTGATCCGCAGCACCGCCGCGTCGCCGGCGCCGGGCCCGACAACCGTGTTGGTCTGTACCTGGTGGTCGTACTGCCGGTAGACGCTTTGGCGGCTGGCGATATTGGGAGACGCGAGGAGGTGCAGCAGGGCCGCTCCCGCGTCGGACGGAACGGGTATGTCCCTCAGCCGCAGACGTTGCCGATCAATTGCCTCCGCGGATTGCCGGCCGGTCAGGCGATAGCGCGGGGCGTCGCTCAGGTGGGACACGGGCGTGGAGGCTATCGGTTCTGCCCCATCGGTTATCAACGCGTATGGTTCTTCGGTTACCGCGCCAACCGGACGGCACGCGATGTCCCACTTGTCGAATACCTCGCGGATGGCGGGCACGTGTTCCGGCGCGGCGGCCAGCAACATTCGCTCCTGGGATTCCGACAGCATCACCTCGTAGCCGGTCATGCCGGATTCGCGACGGTGCACCTGGCTGATGTCCAGCGCGATACCCCGACCGCCGCGCGCCGCCGATTCCACCGCGGCGCTGGTGAGGCCGGCCGCGCCGAGGTCCTGCAACGCGCGCACCCGGCCCGTGGCCAGGGCTTCGAGGCAGGCCTCGATCAACGATTTTTCCAGGAAAGGATTGCCCACCTGCACCGTGGGCCGGAGTTCCTGCTCCTCCTCAAAGGTCCGCGACGCCAGACCGGACGCGCCGTGGATACCGTCACGGCCAGTGCCCGCGCCAGCCAGCAGCAGTACATCTCCGGTCCTATCGGCTGCGGCGCTGGCCAGGTCCTCGATGCGGGCAATGCCGACGCACATCGCATTTACCAGCGGGTTCTGCGAATAGCATTCGTCGAAGTAGATTTCGCCGGCAACGTCCGGCACGCCGATGCAGTTTCCGTACCAGCCGATGCCGTCCACGACACCCTTGAGGAGCCGCCGGTTCGCGGCGGAGTCGGGCGGGCCGAACCGGAGAGAGTTGAGCAGGGCGATCGGCCGCGCCCCCATGGCCAGGATGTCGCGAACGATGCCGCCGACGCCGGTTGCGGCGCCCTGCAACGGTTCCACCGCCGACGGGTGGTTGTGGGACTCCACCTTGAACACCACGGCCAGTCCATTGCCGATGTCAATGGCGCCAGCGTTCTCGGCGCCGGCCTGGGAGAGGGTCCGCGCGGAACGCGAGGGCAGCATCCCCAGCAACGGGCGAGAGTGCTTGTAGCCGCAGTGCTCGCTCCAGAGCGCGCCGAACATACCCAACTCCACCGGGTTGGGCTCCCGGTCCAGCCGGTCAACGATCATGTCGTATTCCGCCCGGGACAGCGCGATTTCGTCCAATATTTCCTTGGTAACCGCCATCACCACCTTCCGAGGGTTATGAAATCCCGAGGATTATGCAATCAGTCCTCCGACCACCACCATCGCCACGCCGGCGATGGCCATCAACGTGCCTATTACCAGTTCCTTCGTGATCGTTTCCGTCCGGCGCAGGAACAGACGCGCCATTACCAGCGTGACCAGCGGGTTACAGGATACGACGGGCGCGATGACCAGGATGCTCGACCCTTCCCGCGTTACGGCGAAGTACAGGGAAATCACGGCGCAGGCGGCGGCGAACCCGGCCAGGAGGACGAACAGCGGCGCCCAACCTGAGCTGGTCGATTTCTGGACCGCTTCGCGCCCGAACAGGGGGGAAAGCACCAAAGTGGCGAAGAACATGCTGCCCGCCGCCATGATCAAAGGTGACCCGAACTGCAGGCTCAGCACCCGGCCGCTCAGCGTTGACGCGCCGTAGCAGGCCGCGGCGAGTACCGCCAGGCCGTATCCCGCCACCGATTTCCAGTCACTGCCCCAGCTGTGGCGCAGGAAGTTCCCTCCGGTCAGCGCCAGGCCGACCACGACCACCACCGTCCCGACACCGAGCATGGGCGTCAGGTGTTCGTTGAACCCAGGCACGCCGAGCCGCGTCAGCGTGATGGCATACAGTGCGGAGAACAGCGCCGCGCTGCCCACGATGGGTGTGACGCGGGATGCCCCGACCATGCTGATGGCGATGTACTGCTGCGAGCGGCCGCCCATGTAGGTGAGGATGCCGTTGCCCAGGAGCCAGACCATGGCAATGGCCGGCAGGGCGATTATCGCGTCCAGTTCGAAGACCAGCGCCAGCGTGCCGGCGAGCAGCGTGGACGCCACCAGCGAAACCAGCGCCGATGGCATTGGCCGAATCGCCTGCATCCCCAGCCGGGCCAGCACCGCGGAACTGCCGAATCCCAACAGCGCAATGCACGCCAACCCCAGCGACAGCAGCATTCCTAGCGATTGGCTCCGGCGTCGATCGTCGAGCTGAAGTCGATCGTCGGTCCGAAGTCGATCACTGATCCGAAGTCGATCATCGATCCGAAGATGAGGTTCCCGTCGTCCGAACCCAGCAGCGCCTCGCAGCTTCGCTCCGGGTGCGGCATCATGCCGAGCACGTTGCCGCCTTCGTTCACTATGCCCGCGATGTTGTCCACCGATCCGTTGGGGTTGGCGCCTTCGGTCACCGTTCCATCCGGTTCACAGTAGCGGAACAGGATTCTCCCCTGCTCCTCCAGCCGGACGATGGTGGACGCGTCCGCGTAGTAGTTGCCCTCCCCGTGGGACACGGGCACGGCCAGCGGCTGTCCCTGGCTGCACCGGCTGGTGAAGGGCGTATCTGCTCTTTCCGTGCGCAGATGTGTCCACTGGCAGCGGTATTCCAGGTGTCCGTTGCGTCGCAGGGCGCCGGGCAGGAGACCGGCCTCGCACAGGATCTGGAACCCGTTGCAGATGCCGATGACCAAACCGCCCTCGGCGGCGAAGTCGCGCACCGCGCCCATCACCGGTGAAAATCTGGCGATGGCTCCGGCGCGGAGGTAGTCTCCGTAGGAAAACCCGCCCGGCACGATTATGGCGTCGTAGCCGTCGACGCTATCCGCTTTGTGCCAGATATAGTCGGCTTCCTGCCCCAGCACTCCGCTGACGGCGTGGTGGCAGTCGGTATCGCTCCAGGTTCCCGGGAAGACCAGGATGCCGAAACGCATGCGTTGGGTCAGCCCGGCGCTTCGAGCAGTCGGGATACGATGGCGTTGACCTGGCTGCCATCGGCCTTGCCGCGAACCTGCGGCATGATCCGGCCCATCACCTTGCCGCGGTCGCCCGGGCCGGCCGCTCCGGTATCGGCGATGGCCTGGCGGGCGATGGCCTCGAGTTCGTCGTCACCGAGTTGTTCGGGCATGTATTCCAGGAGGACGGCCAGCGACGCTTCCTCTTTGGCCACGAGGTCGTCGCGCCCGCCCTGGCCAAACATCTCGATGCTTTCCCGGCGGTCTTTGGCCTGCTTCGCCACCACATCGGTAACGCCAGACTCATCCAGTTCCTTGAGATTGTTCTTCTCTACCAGCTGGATTTGGCTCTTCAGGAATCTCAGCGTCTCCAACCGTTGTCGGTCGCGAGCCCGCATGGTGTTGCGGATGTCCTCTTCCAACTTGTCCTTGATGGTAGCCATAGCGGTTCCGCCTCGCGTCCGTAGCTTGGGTGAGCGCTTCCCGAACCGCAATCCGAACGGCAAGGAAGTGGGTCAATGCTACAACGCAACCGTGCTGAGACGCAACCGTGCTATACTAAAATCCTCCGGCCGAAGTGGCGGAATGGTAGACGCGCCGGTCTCAAAAACCGGTGGGAGAATATCCCGTGTCAGTTCGAGTCTGACCTTCGGCACCAGTTTCTCAATTGCACTTTTCCCAAGTGTGAAATTGGTATCAATAGCAGTTTTGACGGCAGTATTGCCGCCATTTTGCCGCCATTAATATCGCAATCGATAATTTTCGTACTGGATCATATCAAAACAGGCTAGGTCAGACGCGTTCGCCTTCGTGCTTATTGAGACTGAAGGCGGCAGTGGCGTCTCCGGGCAGAGCACGTCTTTCCGTTCGGATGGGCGCTCCAACTGTGTGTAAGCGGGTGCTGGTCCCATGATCCTGATTCATTTGGCATTGAATGACCTCCGCCGGGTTTCGGACTAGATGGTGGACCGGCATGATGTACGAAACTCCGCGCGTGCGGTGCCTAAGCTGGACTTTGTACATTTGGGGCGGCAACCGCGATGGCGGCATGGGATGGAGCGCAAGTCGCCTCCGGGACTTTCCCACCGTCGGGTTTCGACCCTCGACTTTGTACAAAAGCTAGATAAATTATAAGAACAGGGTAAGCTCGACCAAATCATCACAAGAGGTCGAATATGCCCACCCTGCCCGAAGTCATTGTAACCATGTTGCTGCCCTTTGAGCACCTGTTTGACCGCAGGACCTGGCGCAAAGCCCAACTCCTGGCGGTGGGAGCGATCCTGTCTCCCGGCAAGCGCACGGTGTCCTCCGCTCTGAGCATACTGGGGATTGGGCAGCAGGGCGACTTCGCCATCTACCATCAGGTGCTCAACCGGGCCAGGTGGTCGCCGCTGCAACTGAGCCGGGTGCTGTTGCTGCTGGTGGCTGGGCGCCTGGGTTCATCCAACGAGCCGTTGGTTTTCGGCATTGACGAGACGGTGGAGCGACGTTGGGGCCGGAAGATTGCGGCCAAGGGACGCTACCGGGATGCGGTCCGCTCCACGGACGACCAGGTGGTGATGACTCCCGGACTGCCATGGGTGAGCCTGATGCTGCTGACACGTATCGGGTGGGCGGGACGCTATTGGGCGCTACCGTTTTTGACCGCGCTGGCGACATCGGCCCGCTACGACCGGCGCAAGGGCCGACGGCACAAGATGGTTACCGACTACGCCCAGCAGATGCTGGTCTGTCTGCGGCGGTGGCTACCGGAGCGGGACCTGGTGGTGGTGTGTGACGGCGGTTACGCCAAGCGCGAGTTCTTGCTCCATTGTCAGAGTATGTCCAAGCCCATTGTCGTCATAACCAAACTCCGTAAAGACGCGTCCCTGTACCAGCCAGCGCCACCGCGACGGCCCGGCCAGATCGGCCGGCCCCGGGTGGTCGGAGCGCGACTGCCCAGTCCCACTGCGGTGCTGGACGACCCAGCTACCCAATGGACCCCCTGCCGTGCCACCGGGTCCGACGGCAGCACCGCCATGGTCGAGCTGACTTCGGGTGTGGCGCTGTGGTACCGGGGAGGCTACCCGTCGGTCCACATGCGTTGGGTCGTCGTCAGACACCTTGAGGAACCCCTCGGAGAGGAACCCCTCGGACCCTATGCTTTGCTATGCACCGACAGCGAGGCCGATCCGCAGCGGATACTGCAGTGGTATATGCTGCGTTGGCAGGTCGAGGTGACCTTTGAGGAACTGCGGGCTCACTTGGGCGTGGAAACCCAGCGCCAGTGGTCAGAGCGTGCCATCGCCCGTACCACACCCGCACTCTTTGGCCTGTTCAGCGTGGTGACGCTGGCGGCGGATGTCTTGAACGAACAACAGGGTGGTATCGCGCCCAGGTCAACGGCGTGGTATGCCAAAACCAACCCTACTTTCGCCGACGCCATCGGTCTGGTCAGACGACACATCTGGGCGCAGCAGGAAGATTTTTCCACGTCTGAGCCCAGCCCTGAATTGATAAAAGTTCCGCGCGGAACATACCGCAAGGATGCTCGACACCCTTGCTTACGCCGCCTGATTGCACAAAGTCGAGGTTTCGACCCCGACAGTGGAATACTTCAGGAGGTCAGCGACAGCGGGAAACCCGCAAGTTCGACCGCGAAGCCGGCTTTTGTACAAAGTCCAGCTATGAGGGTGTCTAAAAAGAGTTCAATTGGTATTAGGGAGTGCAGGCGTGATATGCGAGGTTGGGCGTAGTGTTGCCGCATGAAGAGACCAGCTTATCCAAGCGACCTCAGCGACCGCGAATGGCAACTGCTCGAGCCCTTGTTGCCACCGCCCAAACCGGGTGGTCGACCCGTCAAGTATCCACGCCGGGAAATAGTGAACGCCCTGCGCTACGTGCTGCGCACCGGCTGCTCCTGGCGGATGTTGCCCCACGACCTGCCACCCTGGCGCATCGTCTTCCACTACTTCCGCACCTGGCGTCGGGACGGTACCTGGCAACGGGCCAACGCCATCCTGCACGCCGGTGTGCGACAGGCCGAGGAACGCCCGACCAGTCCCAGCGCGGCGGTGATCGACAGCCAGGGTGATCGACAGCCAGAGTGATCGACAGCCAGAGTGATCGACAGCCAGTCGGTGAAGACCACTGAAAAAGGGGGCCCAGAGGCTATGACGCATGGAAGAAGGTAAAGGGCGCAAACGTCATATCGTGGTCGATACCCTGGGGCTGCTGCTGGCGGTGGTAGTGCATCCCGCCGATGTTCAGGACCGCGACGGAGCACGGCTGGTGCTGCAGCATTTGGTGGGTCGGTTCCCTCGGCTGCAAGTGATCTGGGCCGACGGAGCCTACGGTGGCAAGCTGGTGGAGTAGGCCAGGGCAGTGTGAGGTTGGAGCCTGGAACTGGTGCGCCGTCCCGCCCGGCAGCACACCTTCCAGGTGTTGCCCCGTCGGTGGGTGATGGAACGGACCTTCGGCTGGCTGAACCTGCAACGGCGGTTGAGCAAGGACTATGAAGCGTTGTGCGAGACCACCGAAACCTGGATATACATCGCCATGACTGGGCTCATGCTCCGCCGACTAGTGCGTGTTCACACTAACAACGCAAAAATGTTATCATACACGCATGGAGATTACACAAGCCCAGTTCGAACGCATTGCACCGGTCTTTCCCGTTCAGCGAGGCAACGTCAAACTGCCGAACTTGCAGGTGCTCAACGCGATCCTGTACGTCGCCGAGCACGGCTGCAAGTGGCGGGGGTTGCCGCCTCGATTCGGCAATTGGCATACCGTCTACACCAGGATGAACCGCTGGTCGAAGAATGGCGTGCTCGACCGGGTGTTTGAACACCTGCAGCGGGAACAGATCGTGCGCATCAAGTTGGAAGCGGTAGCGATGGACAGCACCATCGTCAAGGTCCATCCCGACGGCACGGGTGCGCTAAAAAAACGGACCCCAGTCCATCGGCAAGTCCCGAGGCGGCTGGACCACCAAGATTCATCTGGTTGCCGCGGATGCTCGAACTGCCATAACCTGCTCGCTCTCCCCGGGTCAGGCCCATGACGCGCCGTAAGGACGTAAGCTGCTGGCCAGGCTTGGCCCGCAGCGCCCGGCACCGTTCCTGTTGATGGACCGCGCCTACGAGGGCAATGAAACCCGCCAACTGGCCCTGGACCTGGGGTTCATGCCGGTGGTACCACCGCTGAGCACTCGTGTCGCTCCCTGGACCTATGATCGGGAGATGTACAAGCGGCGGAATGAGATCGAGCGGTTGTTCCGCCGCTTGAAGGGATTCCGCCGCATCTTCTCCCGGTTCGACAAGCTCGACGTGCTCTTCCTGGGGTTCATCTCCTTCGCATTCATCATCGATGCACTGCTTTAGCGTGAACACGCCCTAGAGAACTTCCAGAACTCGCGCTATCCGTTCCACCCCTTCCACAACTCGGTCAGCGGGAGACCGCATCAGGGCAATACGGAAGTGGCCTTCCCCGTTTTCGCCAAAGCCGATGCCAGGGGTTACCACCACTCCTTCCCGCTCTACCAACAGCTCGGCCAACTCCGTGGATGACACATCTGCCGAGTAGCGAGGGAACAGGAAAGTGGCCCCTTCGGGCAGCGGACAGTGTACGCCGGGAACCTGGGACAACCGGTCAGCGCAGCGCACGCGCAGTTCATCGCACTCCTCCCGCCATCTGGGCAGGTGATCCTGGGCGCCTTGGAGGGCGGCCACCCCGGCCATCTGCACAAAGGGAGAAACAAAACTGGCCGTTTGTTCCTGTATCTTCAGCAGTGGCCCGAGCAGGTTTGACTGAGCCACGATGCAGCCCAACCGCCAGCCGGACATCGAATAGGCCTTGGTGAAGGTGTAACTGGTCAGGGTTCGTTCCGCCATGCCCTCCAAAGTCGCGATGGTAACGTGTCGGTTGGAATCGTAGAGGAAATACTCGTAGGTTTCATCACAAATGACCAGCAGGTCCTGCTCCAGGGCCAAACGCGCTACAGCTGCCAATTCTTCCTCAGTGTAAACCCGGCCCGTGGGATTGTTGGGGTTGTTAATGACAATCATCTTGGTACGCGAGGTGACGTACTCCTTCAACTGCTCGTAGCTGATGTGGTACTCCTCCTCTTCGCTGAGTGGCACGGCTATGGGCACACCTTCAGCCATCTCCACCTGCTGGCTGAAGCTGACCCACGTGGGCTCAAGCACCAGCACTTCATCTCCCGCCTCGATGTAGGCGTTTATGGCCTCATACAGCCCCATCTTGCTGCCAGGAGTAACCAGGATATCGCCGTCGGGATCAACGGTGCGGCCATTGTTGGCTGCCAGCTTTGCGGACATGGCCTGGCGCAGCTCGGGCAGCCCACGGGACGAACTGATGTTAGTATGTCCTGCGTTCAGGGCCTGAATCCCAGCATCAATAATATGCTGCGGGGTTACGTGGTGCGGACTTGACTGACCCAGGTCAATTACGTCGTGACCCTGCCGGGCCAGTTGTCGGGCTTTTTCGCCGGCGGCCAGGGTGGCCGGGGGCTGTACTCGTTGGATACGCGTCGCGGGAGCTCTGGTCATGGTTCACCTCTTTCCTGTCTTAGCAGTGTAGTTTAGCAACCTCGTTGCCAACGAACCACGCGCCTGGCGATACCGGCATTGTTCCCGTGCCGGATGCTCGCCGGCACGGGAACGGCAGCGCAGGGCTTTGTATCTTGACTTTGGCACGGTTAGTTGTGGTGGGGAGCGAGTCGCGGTGCGGCAGGCTCGGCGGTCTCGTCTCTTAGTCACTACAGTCGCGCTTGTGATGAAGGTGTCTGAAGGCGTCTCCGGTAGTGACATTGCATGGCCCGGGCCTGGTGCCGCCGTCTCCATCCCGACCAGTGGATGGTCAGGGCAGGACTGCCACGGGGCAGCCACAGCAGCCGGCACAGCAACCGTCTGACCTCGGGCACGGTCAGTGGGATGAGTTCTCCCACGAACCTATCCCCTTTTACCGTCGCCACCGGCGGCATAGGACCGGATTACCGCCAGAAAGGCATGGGCCAGCATGGCCAGGGTGATGTGCCGGCGCCAGCCGACCCACAGGCGCACCTGATACTCATCCAGCCCCACCTCCTGTTTGGCCTCCTTGAAGACATCTTCGATGATCCACCGGGTGCCAGCCACGCGCACCAGTTCCGCCAGAGATACCTCTCCCGTACCAAAACAGGCGTAGTAGGCCAGGTCATCAGGATCGGCAATGCTGCGGCGCACCAGCAGCCAATGCCTTTGGTCCGGCTCCGAACAGGGTCGTATCGGCAACCAACCCCAATCGTAGCGGCGTGGCCCTTTGCTGCCCTCCCCACCGCTCAGACGTTGCCACTGGTCATCGGGTATCTGCTGGGCCAGTTCACGGGCCGCCACCGGCGCCGAGCCACGCTCCGTGTCGACCCACAGCGGCTCATTGTTCTTCACTGCCAGCACATAACACAGGCCCTGCTCCTCCAGCCACCGCCGCAACCGGCGGTCATTACCGTACACCGTATCCCCAGTTACCCAGGCAAAGGGCGCCCCAACCGCCACCGCGCGGCTGATCATCTCCTGAGCCAGTTGTGCCTTGGTGCGAAAGACCACCCCTTCCGGGGCACCGGCTTCCCGCCGCCGCTCCACATCCTCCGCCCATTCCTGGGGCAGATACAGCTCCCGATCCAGAAAGGCCGCGCCCCTTCGGCTGCCATAGGCCAGGAACACTCCGATCTGGCAGTTCTCCACCTTCCCCGCCGTGCCGCTGTACTGCCGCTTTACCCCCACCGACTTCCGGCCTTGCTTCAGAAACCCCGTCTCATCCACCACCAGCACCCCGCCGGGGTCGCCCAGATGCTCCACCACATACCCTTGCAGGTCGTCCCGTACTTGGTCCGCGTCCCAGTGGTACACCGCCAGCAACCGCTGCACCCCGTCGGGGGTGGCGTCGCCAGCATATTCGGCCAACTGCCACCCATTCTTGCGCTCCACCGACCCCAGCAATCCTTTCAGGTACGCCAGAACCCGCTGCCGCGACTCACTGCGGCTGAAACGCGACGCGATACGCCCGTGCAGCGCCTCGAGCCCAACCTC
The DNA here is from genome assembly GCA_030341885.1 of Geodia barretti. Taxonomy (NCBI): domain Eukaryota; kingdom Metazoa; phylum Porifera; class Demospongiae; order Tetractinellida; family Geodiidae; genus Geodia; species Geodia barretti. The sequence goes on along the minus strand of CASHTH010004034.1, from coordinate 3,828 downwards.
CCAGTCCAGCACATCCTCTCGCTCCAGTAATGTCTGACCCATTTCCAACCCCTCCGCTCACACCAGTAATCATGGGCCTATCCTACCAAAGGCAAGCGCGACTGTAGTACTAGTACTACAGTCGCGCTTGCGATGAAGGTTTCTGAAGGCGTCTTCGGTAGTGACACTGCATGGCTCGGGCCTGGTGCCGCCGTCTCCATCCCGACCAGTGGATGGACAGGGCAGGACTGCCACGGGGCAACCACAGCAGCCGGCATAACAACCGTCTCACCTCGGGCACGGTCAGCGGGATGAGTTCTCCCGGGGACATATCCCCCTTTTACCGTCGCCACCGGCGGCGTAGGACCGGATTACCGCCAGAAAGGCGTGGGCCAGCAGGGCCAGGGTGATGTGCCGGTACCAGCCGACCCACAGACGCACCTCGTACTCGTCCAGCCCCACCTCCTGCTTGGCCTCCTTGAAGGCGTCTTCGATGATCCACCGGGTGCCCGCCACGCGCACCAGTTCCGACAGCGATGCCTCTCCCGTACCAAAACAGGCGTAGTAGGCCAGGTCCTCAGGATCGGCGATGCTGCGACGCACCAGCAGCCAATGCCCTTGGTCCGGCTCCGACCCGGGCCCTATCGGCACCCAACCCCAATCGTAGAGGCGCGGCCCCTTGCTGCCATCACCAGCGCTCAGAGGTTGCCACCGGTCATCGGGTATCTGCTGGGCCAGTTCACGGGCCGCCACCTGCGCCGCGCCACCCTCCCTGTCCGCCCACAGCGGCTCATTGCTCTTCACCGCCAGCACGTAGGGCCGGCCCTGTTCCTCCAGCCACCGCCGCAGTTTCCGGTCATTGCCGTACACCGTATCCCCAGTTACCCAGGCAAAGGGCACCCCAGCCGCCACCGCGCGGGTGATCATCTGTTGGGCCAGTTGCGCTTTGGTATGAAAGACCACGTCCTGGGGCACACCGGCTTCCCGTCGCCGCGCCCCGTCCGCCGCCCACTCCTGGGGCAGATACAGCTCCCGATCCAGAAAGGCCGCGCCGTGGCGGCTGCCATAGGCCAGGAACACTCCGATCTGACAGTTCTCCACCTTCCCCGCCGTCCCGCTGTACTGCCGCTTCACCCCCACCGACCTCCTCCCCTTCTTCAGAAACCCCGTCTCGTCCACCACCAGCACCCCGCCAGCATCGCCCAGATGCTCCACCACGTACCCCCGCAGGTCGTCCCGCACCTCATCAGCGTCCCACTGGTATACCGCCAGCAACCGCTGCACCCCATCGGGCGTCGCGTCCCCAGCATATTCCGCCAACTGCCACCCGTTCTTGCGCTCCACCGACCCCAGCAACCCTTGCAGGTATGCCAGAACCCGCTGGCGAGACTCGCTGCGGCTGAAACGATGGGCGATACGCCCGTGCAACTCCTGGAGCCCAGCCTCCCAATCCAGCGCTTCCTCCAGCACGTCCTCTCGCTCCAGCAATGTCTGACCCATTTCCAACCCCTCCCCTCTCACCTGTATTCATGGGCCTATGGCTACCTTAGTTCAGCGCGACTTGTCAGTATTCGAGTAGTGCCATGCAGCAGCGACCGGGTGGTGGTAAAGATACACAGCTGTAAAGGACCGGAGAGAAATGTACCCGCGTGGCGGCCCGATCGCCGATTCGGTGTTGTGGCCAGCGATCTCTGTCAGTTTTAAAGGAAAGCGACTTCTTGTCAGTCCGGAGCGGTTGATGGTCTGGTTGAAATGATCGCTGCCGCTCCACGGTTTGATGGGGAGATTGGTCGGCTGGGTGAGGGAGCGGGCGTACTTACGGACAGTGTTGCGGTTGTACGCCAGTGACGTGAGATCTCGCGCAGGGATAGACCCTGGGCCTGGGCCTGCTGCACCGCTTCCAGAGGGCCAGCTGTCGCGGGGTGAGTTCCGGCGGGATGGAGGTTCACTGTGATGGTTCTCGACCGCCGGTTCCTCGACGACGGGATCGGGCTCCAGGTTGCCAGGTGTCGCAGCTTGTGGTGGCTGACGCGATGATTGCCCAGGCGTTTTCACGATGCGGCCGATTCTGGGTTGGAGCCAGAGCGCCGTGGGAAGCGCGCAGTGCACCGGGTCGGGGCGGCGCTGGCCGGCAGGGGATGATCTCACCCTCATGGCGTACTTGGAGGCGCCATCGTGTGTTCGAGGACTTCCACTGGACAACCGGCGTAGCTGGGACGCTCCCGGGTGGCAGCAGTGCAGGGTGCGCCACTGTACTTGACCGTGTGTCCCGAGCCACCTTGCGGGTGCGCTTGAAAGCAGAGGATTTCGTCCAAGGGCCGCTTTCCGTGCCACGGGCGGTAGGCAGGCTCCGGCAGATCGGCCGGGACAGCAAACCATGTGTTATAGCGGGGCAGGAGTCCCTGAGGCATGCATTGGCCTGGTCTATGGTGCTGGCGCCGGCGAGACGCAGTTGGTCACCAGCCGGTCCTGAAAGTGCCGCGGCACGTTCCACTCGGCCTTTGGCCTGGGGCGGCGGCGCAGAGATCTGCTGGATGCCCAGCTCCACCAGGCACGGCTGAAGTGGGTGGCTTCCACCGGCGGATGGATGTGCATCGGTTTGCCGAGAATTTGAACACGCGTGGCGGTCGCTGTACAGGGCGGTGGGTACGCCCCAGCGTTCGATCAGTCCGCATCAGGATGAAGTATCCCCGAGTGTCCTCCTCGGGACAGAACACCCGCGTGGGCCACGCGCTGGTGGCGTCGTCAACCGCCAGAGCAGGGTGAATTGGGGACCGTCCTCGCCAGCTCACCGCGTGGAAACTGCCGTCGATCTGCACAGCATCCCGGCCGAGGCATCGTTGTCGCCGGACCCGCTGCTTGGCGCACGCCGTTTGCGCGGGCTCGGCATGCCTGCTGGTCAGAATGCGCCGCACGGTGGGGCCGGCTGAGGTCGATGCCCTCCCGTCCCGGAGCAACTCGGTGAGGTGGGTGTGGTTGGCGCAGCGTAGGTGGTGCTGGCAACTGGATCACCGCGGCTGCTCATCGTCAGAAACAGCGTTGCGGGGTCGGCGGCCTCGGTTCCCGTGGACCAGTGCGGCGGCGCCCTCCTTGCGATAGTCCGCCAGAATTCGCCAAGCATGGCGTTCACTCACCCCCAGGATCTCGGCAGCCTGGGCTACCGGTAGCTGGTGTTCCAATACGAGTGAGCACGTGAAGTCTCGTCTGTTCATAGCTGGTTCAATGTCAAGTCCTCATAGACTGACATTGTCGCTGACCAGTTAACTACTGACCGAATCGATAGACCATCGACCGACGCCGATTCGGGCGGTTGAAAAACGTACCGCCTGGTGTCTTCCATAAGCTGATATAGATGTGGAAGGTGCGTGCGATGGAGTTTCACGTGGACAGTATTTCAGGGGTGCGCCGGGCCTGCCTGGTGGAGAGGGATGAGCGTTCGGGAGGCCTCCCGAGTGTTCGGCCTGCACGGGACACGGTGCGCAAGATGCTGGCCAATGCGACGCCCCCAGGGCTACACGCGGAAAGGGCCGCCGCGCAAACCGAAGATTGAGCCCTTCACCGGCGTAATTGACGCCATCCTGGAGGCGGATCGCCGGGCGCCCAGAAAGCAGCGGCACACGGCGAAAGCGCATCTTGAGCGGCTGCGGACCGAGGACGGGTTCGAAGGCCAGCAGACGCATAGGTCAAGGACTACGGCAGGAGCGTCGCAGTGTTGTCAGGGAGATGTTCGTGTCGTTGTCCCACGGGCTGGGCAGCCCGTTTGCTGGACTTGCGCATTTCAGGCGGCGCGTAAGCGAGGGAATCCACCAATCGGTGGTACAGAGCGGTGGGGAGTTCTTGCGTATCGGG